>CM056393.1:21821244-21943265 GCA_029718625.1 Synaphobranchus kaupii
GAGAACCTCTCGCCAGAGGCCCACAGTGTTGTTAGTCTAAATTAATGGTCCATGTACCCATGTGTGGTTTAGCTGCCAGGTCACACTGGAGGGATCAGGAGGTGGGAGGAAGGTGATGCTTGTGGAACTGGGCTTGCAATTCTAAGAATGTGTGTTTGATTGCTCGGTAAGGTCCTTCATACCCTTCAGCAAGGCGCTTTTAGCTGTGTTGCTTCAGTAAATCTCCAACTCAATAAATGGTTGGCATATAAAAGAATGTAAGCTGTGTAAGATGCTCAGGATAGGAGCCATCTGCTAAATGCCTAATTTATTTATTTAATATTTATTTTTGAAAGGGCTAGCCTGGCTTTATTGAGCTGTGCTAAGCTCTGATTTGCAGGATGCAGGCTCTCGCCACAAGTATGTTGTGAATTATCCATCAGGAATGGTCTCAGAACCAGAACATTACATTTATCTCTCTCTCTCTCTCTCGCTCTCTCTCTTCTCTCTCTCGCTCTGTGTGTCTCTCTCTCTCTCTCTCTCTGTCTCTCGCTCTGTGTGTGGTCTCTCTCTCTCTCTCTCTCTCTCTCTCTGTGTCTCTTTCTCTCTCTCTCTCTGTCTCTCTCTCTCTCTCTCTCTGTCTCTCTCTCTCTGGTCTCTCTCTCTCTCTCTCTCTCTCTGTCTCTCTCTCTCTCTGTCTCTCTCTCTCTCTTTCTCTCTCTCTGTCTCTCTCTCTCTGTCTCTCTCTCTCTCTCTGTGTCTCTCTCTCTCTCTCTCTCTCTCTCTCTCTCTCTCACACACACACACACACACAATGCTTCCCCCCATCCTGTCACCTTCTCTTTCCAAACTCTACCCCCCCCCCCCCCCCCCCCCCCCATGTTTTTTTTGTGTTACCACCCCCTTTTTCTGAGAGTGGGTGGTGCATGACTGTGGTCTGAGAAACAAAAACAAGATGAAATTGATAATGAAAATCAGACTTTGCATGCAAACCGTCAAAAGCCGCAAAGAGGACAGAAATTGACGCCGTGGTTGCGTGTTCCTTCTCTCCAATCTTCCTCAATGAATAAACTCAGAATACTCATTTGTTTCTCCCTTGAAAAAAAAATGATGATCAATATATTCAAAGTAATCTGAATCCCAGCATTTTTAAAGGGCTCATAAAGGATTAACTTGAACTGATAAGGACCCTCCAACACTTTCAAGTGCAGTTACAGATGTTTTGAGACTGCTGGTGCTTTGCAGTCCGTTTCTATGTTTACAGCAATGGAGCTGAGCCACACAGGCCAGTTTGGCCACAACAACATCATTAGCACCTCAAAGTAAAGAACAGCCTTCCAACCGAGCAGTCTATCAGTCCCCACTCCCACCAGAATGTTTTTCCACCAACAATTAGAAAGCATCGTCACAAGCCATAGAGCCATGGGTAGAGTTTCGATTTTAGAGGGGAAAGCTACATTCTATGCACACAACACCCAATAGCAGTCCTGATGACGACACAAGGTTTGGTTTGATGAGTGTGGTGTTAAAAGGTTTCATGTGGTGTTGATGTTCTCGTAGAGCGGGCCTGAAGGGATAGGCTTATTGCTTACTGGATTTGGGGTTTGCCAGGGACTTCAGGATGTTTTTGTGGGTTCTAATTATGAGGGTGGTCTTAGGGATTTTGGTTTGTTGTGGTTCAGTGGGGGGGTTGAGGTAGAGGTTTGATTATTTGATTTAATCTCTATCTGGGCTTGAGCTTATTGATTACGTACATATGAGTTTTGGGACGTGGTTAATGAAGATGGTGGGATGGGGCTATCTTAGTGGTATTGCTGAAGATGGAATTGCCTTTGCCTGGTTAGGGTACTTGAAGTGAATATGTTTCTCACCATTTCCTGAGTTAAAGGGGGGTGATCCTATGTTCTGGCGCTATGGGACTCGGCATGGCATGGTTCATCAGGTAGGGCGTGTTTTTGGAGTCTGTTAAATGGGGTTTGATGATGGGGTCTGGCTCAGCTTGAGTGCTGAGGTACCCTGGGGGAGCACCTCTTACCCCGGGGTGATAACTGCACTGTGAAGTTGCTGCTGTGGCTGGGAAAAGCAGTCTCAGCAGGGACTGGGACTGTTGTGAACAGACATTTTTCATCAAAGCCTTTCCCATTATGGTAATTATTATTTTTTAGATCTCCTCTATAAACGGGGGGTTTTCATATATCTGGCTGTGGTTTTGTGAAAAAAAATGGAGAGAAAGAGAAGACGGGGGAGCAAAGAAAAAATGTGGGGAAAAACCTGGCACGGCCGCAAAAGCGTTTAAAGCAACATGCGAAAAAAAGCGGCAGTTCTTTAACATTTAGCTTGTCATTTTTATTTGCCTCTTCAAATAGCTGCAGCGCGCAGGCTTTCAGCCGGATGCCAAGTTCGAATGGGTGATGGCTGAAGAGCCAGGGGGCTCCTGGCCAGCATTTGCCACGCTTATTATCGTTGCGGCATACTGTAATTCACGTGTCAATCTGTGGGCAGCGCAGGAGCTGTGTTGGCGTCCGGACGCTCGGCCTTCTGCTGAACACTTCCAGGCCACCGTCTGCCGCCTGACACAGACTGGGGTGTCCCTGGGGTGTCCCTGGGGTGTCCCCGGGGGCTCCCGGGGAAGGGAGGATGGGGGGCGCTTTTGCAAGGAGTACGCACGAGGGGAAAGCCAACCCAGGGTTAAAACAAGCACAGGCCTAATGACCGCAAAAATGCCACAGGCACATCCTTGCCATTAATTCCCCCCCAAAGTGGGGATTTCAAGTTTCACAAGCAAATTTTGGAACATATATTTTTTCTCCAGCCCCATCCCTACACCATTTTCCCTAAAATCGCACAACATGAGTACCTGGCTGCTAATAAAATGGCAGCCATTTCTCTTAAAATCAATAATACACTGCCTGGCCAAAAAAAAAGTCGCCGTTGCACCCGTCATGCATAGTGCCCACTGTTACAAGCCTCTGGAGGCAGTGTTATGATCTGGGTTGCTTCAATTGGTCAGGTCTAAGTTCAGCAACGTTACGCAGCAATAAATGAAGTCAGCTGAGGTACCTGAATGTTCTGAATGACCAGGTTATCCCCATCAATGGGCATATTCCAGGAAACGACAATGCCAAGATTCATCGAGCTCAAATTGTGAAACAGTGGTTCAGGGAGCATGAGAATCATTTTCACATATGAATTGGCCACCAGAGTCCTGACCTTAACCCCATTGAAAGTCTTTGGGATGTGCTAGAGAAGACTTTACGGAGTGGTTTGACTCTCCCGTCGTCAATACAAGATCTCGGCCAAAAATGAATGCAACTCTGGACAGAAATAAATGTTGTGACGTTGCATAAGGTTGTCAAAACAATGCCACGACTAATGCACGCCATAATCAAAGCTAAAGGAGGGTCCAACAAAATATTAGAGTGTGCAACTTTTTTTTTGGCCAGACAGTGTATATGTCACTGTTGTGTTAGAAAATTCTGAATAATTGTTGCAAGTCCATTTTAGCCTTGACATTGTCTTGCCATCTGAGTTATGGCCTTGGTGAACCCAAAAGCATAGGTGAAGCATGAACTTTCCTGTTGGGAGTGGAAACCTGAAAAATGAGCTGTTTTATATTGCAGCTTTAGCCTGTTGCTAAAAGATGAACTACCATAGGCTAGGCTCTGTAGAAAGAATGGAATCAAGCTTGCGCAACCAGCAATATAAACATGTAATATTCCTTCGTTCTGGGCTTCGATATTGTTGATTTGTAATGTGGTGTATTGTCTGGCATTATTTGTGCTGTATTGTGTGTGGTATTATTTTGCCCTTTGATTGCTTAGCCAGTATGATTCGGTCTAGGTTTTTTTTAGGAGACCATTTCTGCTCCAGAGTGTTTTATTGGAGTAATGCGGGACTTGCCTTTGTATATATATTAGGACTCTTCCCCCCTGGCTCTTTTTTGTCTCCCGCTTTCTGGGTTTTTCCTTTCTTCTGTTGCCTAGACCCTTTTTGCCTTCTCTGTCTCTTCCTTGTCTCTCTGTCTGCTTTCTTCCGTGTAAGCGAGAGGAGTCTTTGTTTGTTTGTGGGGTGTATTTGTATAGTCATTTCTTACTAAGAGACCGGGTGTTTTTATCGTACTGACAATCGCTTTTGGCGATTTTGTTCGGAACTGTAGTTCTGTTTCATCATTCCTATAGGGAAGACTGGGCGATGTTGTGGACATGTTTGTGTGTGACTGCGAGTCTCTGAAAGTAGCCTTGGAACGTTTAGCTCTCTGTTCCTTTCCGCCCTCGTTACATTCCCCCTTTACTGAGAGGCCTAGGGCGTTTATGTTTATAAGTAGGGCTGAGCCGAATGCTTCGGAGCTCCGAAGCTTCGTTCGTTGGATTGGGATTCGGATCCTAAATTCAGATTCGAATAGTTCGTTTTTTTTCCTCAAAAAAACAAAAAAAAAAAAACTAAACATTTTTCCCCCCTCAAAAAAGAAGAAAATTTCCTGGATGTTTGTCAACATATAAGTGTTTATTCTATACTGATTGAGCTTTGAAATCGCCTGGAAGTTTATCGAACGTACAAGGATGCGCGGTTTCAGCCTTCCACGTGACTTGTCTCGACATTCGCAACGCTGGTTGCCCAAAAGCCTGAGGTGAAGTTACAAGATGTCAAATAAGTCAGCTGTGTGGAAACATTTTAATATTACCGCTGACAATCCAAAAAAGGTCAAATGGCAAATATGCCAGCAGAAATTGGCATACCATGGTGGAACTACGAATATGACAAATCATTTGAAAAATGTAAGTAGCCCTAATTTATATATCTTCGTCTGAGTAATAGCCTAGCAACATTAGCATTAGTTAGCCGATCTGACTAGGCTACATTTCATGATATAGCCTAGGCTAGCATAGCATGACAACCTATTTCCAAAACCAACGTTTTGGAAAGAAAACAATATAGCCTACACTCGGCTTTAGACTTTTTTTTACCCATACCACGCAGTATGTAGGCTACGTGAAGTCTGAAAGTTTTAAAGGCCTGCACATAACTGTGAAGACTGCGGGCTTATATTTATCTTTAAAATTTATTTTGGCCTATGTTTCATGTCCTGAACTTCTGTTCCATTTCAATGTAATACCTTTGTTGTTTAAAAAAAAAAAAAAAAAAAACGGGCTTTTCTTCATGCGCATATTACTGAAATAGATGTGAGCGCCGCCCTCTACTGGACGTATCGTAACATTGTTTTCAAAGACTCAGAAAAAAAATTAAATTATTTTTAATGGATTATTATTAAAACGAAGCTTCGGAGCATCGGGGAAAATTGCCAACGAAGCTTCGAAGTGCTAAAAAATGGCATTCGGCTCAGCCCTATTTATAAGCTTGTGTTAGTAAATTTTGCTAGTAAAGGTATGGGACGGCAGTTTACCGGCGGCTCGCCTGTAAAATGTTTCTCTCTCCTGGGAGATTGGGCATTTACCCCCTTTATGTTTTCTGCGTGTGACTACGAGCTTATGGAAGTAGCCGTGGAACGTTGGTTCCTGTCGCCTTGTTACATTTCTCTTTACGGAGAGGTAGGGCGTTTATTTTCTATCAAACTCGCGTTAGTCCTTTTAGTCCGGTGCAATTGTCCTGTTTCATCCTTTTTACCTGTGGGACGATTGTGTTCGGAACTGTAGTTCTGTCCCGTTCTCCGGGTATGTCTCTCCTCATATGGAGCTTGGGCGATTTTGTTGACATGTTTTGCGTTTGACTGCGAGTCCTCTGAGGGTAGCCTTGCAACGTTAGATCTCCGATCCTTTCGCCTCCTCGTTTACTAATTTGTATTAGTTTGCAGTGTTTGTTGGCTGTGTGTTTTACTTGTGCCATTACGCTACTTGCCCGTTCTTATGCGTCTCGTTACCGAGACAGGGCACATATTATTTCTGGCTACTGAGAAACCTGTCGTTGCGCTTACTACTTATTGGCGTGTGACAGTGAGCCGGGTTAGTAGCGTCGGTAGGCTTGTTCATTGTCTTGTCTCCCCTCCCTCAACTGCGGGGTTTCCCGTCTTAGTGGCCTTAGGGCTAAAGAATCCCCTTGCTGCGTTTGGCTCCTCCTACCTCACACGTCACGCCCCATTACAATGAACCCTGGACTAGATAGTGTGACCTTTGGCCAATAGTGATATGATGGTCTTTTGTGACAGCAAAAAAACGAGGGTTTGTTTCCCAGTGAGGGAATCTTTTTAAGCCAATTTACAGAAACGGTTATTAAAACACAGTAGGTTCGTGCTTTGTGGTGCTATGGAAAAGACATTGCAACCACAGTAAAGCATGAATTCTTATGAAGAGCACCCTAAAGCAATGGTTTTTGACAAAAAAAAACACACACTTCTGTAGGTTAACATCTGCTATGAAAATGGTCCAACAACCACCTATTTTTCTTGCCCACAAAAGTTTATCTTCAGTTCCTTTTGTCAGTCTGGGGAAAACTGATGATTTGCTTCAGTAATTTGGGATCAACAAATAGCTTGCAGATGTAATGTGAATGCAAACAGACAGGAAGGCCCGTTGTATCAAAACAGATTAGGGGATGTCTCCTCACTGTGACGAGTCAGTGTTTTTCTATAAGGCCACAGCGGTTGTTCAAGTTCTTCTTGGTAAGTGTTTATCTCCCACTTCCTGAACAGCAAGCAGAAAAAAAAAAACTTGTCTCCAATTATACCCCTTCTACAGAGATGATCCCAGGAGAAACCCATAGAGTGCCACCATCACATCTGGCCACAGAAGGGGATTATCTTGATGAGTCCGTCTTTGCAGATTTTCCCCCTTTTTATTTATTCATTTTCTGATGTGGAGGGGGAGCAGAGGGATAAAGAGGGCATTTTTCGAAACTACGCAGACACTATAATTTAAGTCCTGCCGAAATGTGGAATCAAAAGACAACATGCTATTTCAATCAAGAACTGTACCCCGCCCCCCCCCCCCCCCCCCCCTCCCCTCCCCGCCCCTCCCGCTAGTGTTCCCTGCCAGAGTGCGGTCTCTCCTCTGAACGCTTAAATTTCTTGTGGTTCCACTCTTTATCAAGGCCATGCAAAATGATTTATTAGAGGGGGCCAGCCTATATTTTTAGAAAAATAATCCTTCTGTCACTGTTAATAAAGCTATCCGTTCACAGCTGAGGGGGAAGCCGTCTCTGGAAACGGGCTGAATCGTCTCGCAAAGACCTCTTTAAGGGATTAATGTCGAAGCTAAACAATGGGGGAGAGACTGAAGCTGGGCTAAAGATGGCCGTTTGGAATTGCGAAAAGATGGCCAAGGCCTGGGCCCCATCTAACTGTGGAAGCCCCACCCCCCGCCCTGTGCACGATCAACCGCCTAAATCTAGTCTCGCGAAGGCCAGACTTTGTGATGAACACAAAGTCTGGTCCATAGACTTGCTTAACGTGGACAAGAGCCCGCCCCACTTTGACCAAGATGGCGCATTTGATTGACATGCAAGATAACCAAACCACAGACCGTCCATGTTCCGTGACGTTTTGAGGCGCTACAGAGGGCGGTCGATTCAGAAACAGCGCTACAAGAACAAACAGACCGGCATGAAACAAATGTGATGTACTAAAATGGCACGGCGATCTCCATTAAAACAGTCTATCACACCGAAGAAAGATACAGAACCTGACCTGACCCGGACCTTCTTAGACATCTTTGTAAACATTACTGTAAACTAATATTAAAACCAAATGTTCACACTAGCAAGTGCTCTACATGCAGAGCACAGAACCGGTTGTTTTATCCGTTTGCCATGTAATTAACAATTTAGGCTAACGAGTAACGTTAGCTGGCTAGCTGACTAAAAACATTGTAACATATTCGAGACTGTTTCCATTGTAGTTGAAATAAGAAAATTATATCTTACCATTGCTCTACGGTGTGCACTTCATCAACTGGATAGCTGCTACATTATGGGACGGATGTGCTTTGTCTTGTCTGTTCTGTAGTGATTTCGATGACGTTTTCTGTATGCACTTATTGTATGTCGCTTTGGATAAAAGCGTCTGCTAAATGACTAATGTAATGTAACTTGCCATTCCGATGAGGCGTTCCAGATAAACTTCTGTTTGTAGCACGTCTCTCCATTTCTTGGTACCCACAAGTAATTTGGGTGATCCAAACACCCCTGCTGCGATTTCTACATTGGTGGCCTCACTCTCCCCAACACATGCCACAGACAACCCTTTGCCTGTCAGGTACTTAACCTGATCTTCCATTATCGATGTAATGGGACAGTACGACCTAACAAAAATAGGTTGAGTTGGGAAGCCTGGTATGTGTTTGCAGAGGGTCGGGCCATGCTTGAAATATAAGGGCTTTTCCCGTATCCTGTCCTCAAACATGCAAGTATATCTTGTTTATTTAATTAATTATCTGCCTCAAAACAAACTCTTGAATATCTTTCAGAGATGGAATGTCATGAACTTCCAAAGCTTTCTTCACATCCAGCGTTAAACTCTTGGTCCGAAACACTGATTGTTCTTGATGGGATTCGCAGCATTCACTAGCTACCGATTAGTTAGAAGAACTTACCGCAGCTTGTTTCCCGGCGGACGGATAAAACCCAATGGACCGCGTCGTACCGGAAATACGCAGGCACTCCTGTGATTGACAGTGCTACTAGCCAATGAGTGTTAACTGTGAGTTTCCCACAGCTCTGTCCAGCCTTTTGCAGGCCTGCATCAGACGCTGCGTACGAAGTGCGTCAAAGCGGCTGAGGCTGAGACTAGCCTAAATCTAGCCGTTGGATGCGTCCACTGAGAATTAATTTATGCATCGCGCTCACATTCATGCTATGCCCAGATATAAATATTTCCGTTGATCAGATTAATTAGCATCATCATTACCTCTTTACACCATGTAGCAGCACACAGAGAGTTTACAGATAATAGAGATGGCAGCTTTAAGCCTCTTGTTATGAATGCAGTAAATAATGGAAAGAGCTGTGTGGGCTGTCACGAGAGCTTTTCAAAAAATGGATAGATGATATTGCCTTTAGGTCATTGGTGGAAGTTTGCTCTGTAGCAACTGCAGTGAATCTTTGGTAGCAACCAGCTACTTTCTGGTGACTAAGTAAAATTATTCCACTCCCCCTCTGCTTTTGGTGAAGGCTGTGTTCTTTTGTGAAGGGTTATGAAGAGTACTAAATGCACTCCTGAAGGTACACAAATGCGCACATGCGCGACGAAGGTCTAAGTGACCGAAATGTCGCACTTATTTTCTGTCGTTTTCCAAGTGTCTCACGGTGTGCCGGAGTCCATTTCATTCACTTTTCTGAAGGGTGCCATAGTGGTAATGGTCTATAGAGATGCCTGCAGTCTTTCAAGCACGTGGCTTTGACAGTTCTGGCTTTCTGTTGTGAATGCCACAGAATTAGACAATAATTGTATAACTCACAGACACATACGCAAAAATCAGGGTTTTTAAAATTTTATTTCAAATTAATTTATACTCCTTGTTAAGAGCAAGGGCACTAACAACCGTAGTGCTTGTAATGACTTTTATGTGCATGGGTCCTCATGAAGGTGTATAGCTATAGGATGTATGATTTTTTACGCTTCAGATAGACCCTTCAGTGGGAAAGTGTGTGTCTAGTTAATGTCTTTGCCTGAAGTTATATCTCATTTCTGTCTCACTGAGATCTTTTCCAGCCCATCAACTGATGCAGATGGCCATGAAGCTATGAAGGCCATGATGATTGGCAAAACACCAGGAGCTGTCTCCTTGTACAGTATATTGTACTTACGCAATAAACAGAAATCCCATGTCATTTTTATCAACATAACTACTCCACCAAAAACTACCATAGATGGAGAGGCACTATAGACTTCACCTACCTTGGAAACCTCATTAGCAGTGATAATGGTGTCAATAAGGTCATCAAGGTGAGACTTAGCAAAGCCAGTGGTGCAATTAGTCCCATCTGGAGATTGAAGCAATGCAACTGCAAAACTAAGATCAGGCTCTTCAAAAGCAATGTGAAGTCACTGCTCCTGTATGGGTCAGAGTGCTGGAGAATTGTAAACCTGAACACGAGCAAGACCACGGCTACTCAAAATGGCTGCCTTAGCAAGATCTGCAACATCTACTGGCTCACAAAGATCACAAATGAGGACCTGTACGTGAAGACCAACTGCAACAACAGTCTTGGGTCCTGAGACATTCCTGCATGCCCACATATACCAAATTTGCAGAAAACGACTGCCAATTCAGTGACTGTCATTGAACACGTGGAAATGTTGTCTTTGAACGGTGCTGGCTGCATCTCTGTTCACATCACGCCCCATCCCTCCACCACACACACACACACACACACACACACACACCGCACGCACATACGCATACACACATACACACACACGCACGCACACACGCATACACACATACACATGCACGTACGCACATACACATGCATGTACACACACACATGCACGCATACACACATGCGCACACACACACACGCATGCACACTCACACACGCGAGCACACATGCACACACAAACACACTCACACACACTCTGCTGCTATCCTCAGTCGCTGATGAGGCTTCCCCCCCCCCCCCCCGCAGGTGTAAATAATCCCAGCTGCCTGGTCAGAGTTCAGGGCGGGTCTGTGTCAGACACTGCAGCGTTTGTCTCGCTCCGTCTCCCCTGCTATGCGTTGTGTGGCGCTAGTGCGTCCAGGACCGGACCGGTGGCCCGGGAACAACAGGGCAGTGTGTGAGCCGGCCATCTCCTGCCCCGCTGTCATTCTCTGGGGGGTACGGGGGGACTGGGGGTGCAGTACAGACTCGGTCACTCTGAAAGCCCGGCTGTGTATGATAATGGGGATGAAAGGGAGACACACGATCCTGCCCGGCGGCCGGGCCCTGTTTGGGTGACATCATGCCGCCTCCCCCCCTCTGGTTCCAATCAGCCGCGCATATTTTTCCAGTTAATGACGGCTAATAGATTAATTATTTGATTTAAAAAAAAAAAAGAAAATGAGTCACATGCGTACCAGCTTAGCCAGGACGTTTGTCCCCCCCCCCCCCCCCCCCAATCAAACGTCGATGAAATTAGCGCTCGCTAACAACATCCTGAGCAGGAATCATATCAGGCTTAGCCGTCTTAAAGCACAGGAAAGGCCTTCGAGACACACACTGCCCGCGACCTCCCCCCCACCCGCACACGTACATTACACACAAAAACACACGTCATTTTTCTCCTCCCTGGAGCACAGCGCACTCTTTCGCTCCTGCTGACCTTTGACCCCGGCACGCAGAGCAGAGGATGGCAGCTCTCCACCTCTCCCGTCTGATCACGTATCCGTTTGACTTTGTCGCACCATCGGGGCTCACACTCCAAGCCAATCATGCACTAACATCGAACAACAGTAAAAACTGTATATAATATGTTACATTTATATGTAAAAGGAGTGGATAATGACCTAAATAAATTCAAGCAAATGGGGGATCTGTCTGTCCATTTTCCATTTAAATTACCACCCACTTGGAAACAAAGAAATCCTCAATTGGGGTATTACTAGAAGAAAGTAATTGGTAAAGCAAATGACCTGCAGTGAACATAGTGTGAGGAGGAGGAAGGGTGTGTGTGTCTTTTCACTCTGAAGGGAGAAGGGAAAGTAGCCAAACAATCTTACACTCATACACACGTACACACGACCCTACCATCAGCACACTAAAACACGTACATCAGAGAGAGAATCCTGTAGTCAATAAAAAATTAAATGTCAATTAAAAATGAAATAAGAATGCATGCAGCACCTGGATTGGTCTCAGATGAACACATTTGGCTAAGGCTAATGAGGATGTGTAGAGAGGCTCTTTTTAGTCACCTACTGTATCGGTTGTGCAGGCTGTAGTTATTCAAGCAGACTTGTCACAGTGACCTGAAATCACCAGTTGGTGGCTCAGTTTTGTTCAGGATCAGTCACATTGACTGGGCCTTAGTGTGTGTGTGTGTGTGTGTGTATGCTGTACGTGTGCTTGTGTGCTTATGAGTTTGTTTAGGAGTATATGCGGCTGTTCTGCACACTTGATCTGGTGTCTCCTGGCTCAGCTTGCTGCTGTGGTCCCTGAGATCTTTTTAAAACTGCAGCGGTTTTTGAGTTCACCCAAAGAGGCCCGTGTGGCTGAAAAGAAAACCCTATTTCCAGCCTTATTGGATAAGAATTCCCCACTGGCTGCTCTCTCAGTGCTCCAGAGCACTGCTGGGAACTGCTCCACTCTGCCACTGAAGAGAAGGCGGTTTGGCACGAGACCGCCTGCCTCGGTTTTGCGTGTGTGTGCATGTGTGTGTGCCTGCTTGTCTTCGCATCTTATGTGTGTGTCCAGTGGTCTGTGTGTGTGTGTGTGTGTGTGTGTGTGTGTGTGTGTGTGTGTGTGTGTGCACGTGTGCACGATTTACTGCTCTTTCCATTCTGAAACAGCGCTTCCTACAGAGTGCTACAGTGGTTTTATGATGCATCAAACTGAAAACGTCCCCATGTGTCCAATAACCATGCGCGCGGTGCAGAGTCAAAGTCAGGCCTGCGGAAACATGTACTGATTCAGAGTGCCCGTTCTCCTGGAAAGCATCATGGGAAAAAAAACTGACAACGTCCTCTCGGTCCGTCTGTTTGCTGCTATTTGTCGCTACGCAACGTGCGCAGCTTTTCGCGTCCTCTGCGCTGTGCCGACGGCGCCGCGGCACAACGTCTGTCGTCCGAGGCGCTCCGCGTCCACATTCGTCGCGTCTTCCCTCGTTCGCGTGTTTCCATTTTCAGTCTCTCCGTGGCGGCTGCAACCAGTGGTTTCACAGTCACTCGGTTATGAGAAGTGGCCACCGTTTATGGGAAGGGACGTGACACTTCTTCTCAGGTTTCGGTGTAGAAGTAGCAGGAGGATGTGGATGCAGGTGTGGGTGTGAGTGGATGCGATGGTACGGGTATGTGCCCAAGTTTTGCCAGCTTCAGCTACTTCGTCATCATAAATCTAGTGTTTGTTAGTGATATTTACATACTGAAGCTTTTCTTTATGTAAAGAAGACTTGGCAGTATGCATTTATATCATACAGGTATATACAGAAATGTAGACAAAATGTAGGAAGTGTGATAATCAGCACCCTCTGGTGTGCCAGTCCTCCCCCTGGTGATCTCAGAAAGTACCTTTTTGAAAGTAACTTTGGGGACTTTCTGGTTTGAGGTTTGTAGCACTGGATGGCCTTGCTTTCACTGCTAATATTTCCATGCAGCACCTACCTAAGATGCCCTGAGCAGCCCTGTGAAATATCCAAGCACCTGTATATGCTGTAGGGCCTCCTGCTCTTGTGTTTCTGCAGCCTCTAAAGTATCCAGTTCTGTAGTTGTCTATGACGTTGGGAATGTCGCCCCCTGGTGGCCAATTGTGAGGCTGCACAGACATCCGCTCCCCCTGATCTGCAGGGCTCCGTGTGTGGACCTGCAAAAGATGAAGTCAGGCTGAGGGAGGCAGTTGGTCTGGAAGTGATTTCATAGAAATGCAATGCGAATGGACCCCTTCCAGCAGTGTAAAGTCAACATGGCTGTATGCTGGCTGCACCACAGTCTTCATGCAATGGTCTGGAGCGGGTTTTTTGATGAAGTAATTTCCCTGGAGTTTAACACTTAGAAAATACACAAGCCATCCTTCGTGGACCCTTGAAAATCAGTCCTGTTTTTCATTCTCCTCCATCTTTCTCTCTGTCTCTCTCCCTCTTTCTTTTTCTCTTTCTATCCCCTGCTTTCCTCTATGTCCTTCATCAGTTTCACATGGCTCCCTGCACTGCCGGCTGTCATGAAGCAATGTGTGTTCTGAAACAACAAAATGTGTCAAATGGGATTTCATGTCTTTGGACACCTATAGAATTTATGAACAATATTACTGTTTCTGAGACCAGCCACCTCTAGCAATGCACATGTCCTCTTCTTGCTAATGATCCCCATCTCTAACACCAGTGGAAAATTGCTCCCGACTGACCCACCCTCCTCATTAATATGTACTTCCCATTCTCCCACCAGTCGCTCCTGAAACCTCCATGTTGGGCCCAGTCGCTCCTGAAACCTCCACGTTGGGCCCAGTCGCTCCTGAAACCTCCACGTTGGGCCCAGTCGCTCCTGAAACCTCCATGTTGGGCCCAGTCGCCCGTGCTGAGCTGGCGCTGCGTGGGTGCGCTCCCAGCACGGCGTTTGGCCGTCGATCTCAGCGGCTTGTTCGCACACATTTCCGCCGTTGTCAGCTGGAGGTGGTTTAGCGGTTACTGTCTGCGGCCTCTGTAACTCATTATCAGCGCGGGGCGATGACGGGAGGATGCTTTGCTTGGCGTGAGATGTGCTCTGCGGAGGCTCGGGTGTCAGGGAGCGCGCCAGAGCGGACGCCCTTTGAAGCTCCCTCCCTGTCCCGCAGCTGCTCACAGCCTGAGCCCTCCTCCTCCTCCTCTCCCTTCCTCATTTCCTTTCCCCCCTGTTCTCTCACTTATCTCCCTCCTTGGCCTCCTGTCTCCCCCCTCACCTTCCCTCTCTTTCTTCCCCTCTTCCATCTCTTCTCTCCCCTTTATTGTCACCTCTTCCCCCCCCTGATTGAGAGGGTTTGAGCAGTACTACTGCGGGAGTAAGGGTGATGTAGAGACGGAGATGTACAGGGGAAGGATATGGCCCTTGGAGGAGTACAGGGTGAACTCATGTCTTGGTAGAGCAGGGCTGCCCAACCCTGTTCCCGGAGATCTACCGTCCTGTAGGTTTTCACCCCAACCCAAACAAAGCACACCTCATTCAACAGCTAGAAATCTGGTTAAGCTGCTAATTAGTAGAATCAGGTGTGCCAAATTATGGTTGAAAAGAAAGCCGACAGGATGGTAGATCTCCAGGAACAGGATTGGGCAGCCCTGCGGTAGTGTATAAAAGCCTGTCAACAGCCACTGTCATGAACCCACTGAATTCATTGTACAGTTACGTCATTATTGTACAAGGAAAAGTATGTCAAATGGAACATCAACTCTGAGTGAACTTCAGCTGAATTATCTAAGCTCTGATTTACATCTCATGTAATTGGTTATCCTGGCTAATTCCCTTTATTCAGAGTGATGTGTGATGTCACAGGTGATCTCAATGAACTTTCTTTATGTTTATTTATCCTTCAATTTACTAGGGAAAAACTAAATGAGATCAAAATCACTTTTACAATGGGGGCCTGAAAAAATGTAAAAAAAAATGTAACATAAAAGTTACAGACAAAATCAACAATAAGAATGACAAAACCATCCAGGGATGAGAAAGTTGTGTAAACAGGAGAAAAATGAGCCCCCTTGAATCTATGAAATGTACTAGACTCTGGTGCTTGATTTTAGTCTTATTTCAATGAGTTGTCATCTGCCTCTTGCAAGGATTAAACAACCTAAACCTATACACAGGAACTTACATACATATAGGTTTATATAGGTTACATTGGGCCTTAGAGCAATCTTGGAGAATGCATGCACTCTGAAACAACTAATTCTGCAAGTATTTGAGCTTCTGTATACTTACAGCCCAGTCTCATAGCAGTGTTCTTTGCGCTCCCACTGGTACTGTGGAAAGCCATAAATCCCATTCTAATATCCACGCCAGTTATGGCACAGAAAAGATGTTCACTGAAAGTGTGATAACAGTTGGCAAATAAGTCGGTGGATTTGGGGGCTTGGATTTGATTGGAGGGTTCAGAAGGTGGAACAGGGCTTAATGAGAGGGCCTGTCAGTCACTTGGAGAGGCCGTCGCCACAGAGGGAGCCAGAATGTGCAGAATCTACGCCCGTCCACTGGCCCTCCAAGTCCACAGACGTTCGCACCCCAGTCACAGCCAGGCCCCGCCTGTTGATGGATGGCACCAATAGTCCGATTTGGCGGGCCCCAGGGAAGTACTAATCACCGCTCCAATTGCTCCAAATTACAGTAAATCTGCACCGCAACGTCTGATATGCGCCCTCCCTGCACCAGCTTGAGTGAAGGTAATGCCAACAAGGAGGATTGGCCTTCTGTGCTGTCAATCAAGGCTGTGATGAGAGACACAGGGTGGGTGGGGTGTAAGATGGGATGGGATTGGGGTAGGAGAGGGAGGTGGAGAAGAGTCGGTGAGTGCTTTAATCAAGATAAATTTTTTCCAGTTTTAAGAAACTGGAGCTTTTCCTGACATTGCCTTAGTTCTCCTTATGGATGAAATTATCAAATTTCCATGGCAATTACAGACACACGCAGGAACACACACATACACACACTCAGACACACACACACACACACACACACACACACACACACACACACACACACACACACACAGGTACACACACAGACATATAGAAAAAAGTACCTATGAATCACCATGATGAGTGGGATGACAAGTTTGGGCAGATGCTGAAGTGTGATTATGTACAGAGGCAAAAAAAAAAAACTAAAGGATGCCAGTGAAGAGGTCCTGAGTACCTTTTGAAATGGATACCATTGGTATGGCCCCATTTTTCATTCCCAAAGTTTCTTTGGCCTTTTTTGAGTGGCATTTGCTGATTCTTTTCCAATTTTCTTGGAAATTGAATTATAGCTTATTTAAAATATCGTACTCAACAACTGCACATTTTGTGTGTACGTTCACCGTTTTTTTCCTCTTTCTGTGCAAAGAACAGTAACAAGAAATATTTCTCTGTGTCCACATGGTTTTCATTGCAAGTCCACATAATAAGTGGTGGTAGCTCTGATGTTGTGAGCAATTTTTGGAACACATGGGCATTTGGTTAGCTGCGACACTGCGGTGCGTGCCGTTTCTGCTGTGCAGTTTTTTGGACCATTGCATGTGGTGGGACAGCCTAATTTGTCATCCACGGCCTCTCCCGTCCTCGGATCGGGGGGCTGTGACAGCGCTAAAATCGGGCGAGCGGGCAGAGACGGGGGCTTTGCATCAAAGATGACATCATCTCAGAGACTTTTCTCACATTTACGAAAAGGCTCTGCTGCCTTTGCATGTCAAAACCTCTACTGACAGCAGCAGAGGATTTGTAATGATAACAGCATGTTGTTTTTTTTCTCCTTTTTTTTTTCCCCTGTCAATAAACCACAGCAATGGATTGCTTTCTGAACTAGCGCTTGGCCAGGCCTCTCCCCCTCGGCCTGCTGGCGGCTCTATGTGTATTGAGTTGCAGCATTAAAGCGTGCAGTCGTTCCCACTAACTTAAAGGAGAGCCGAGAGGGAGGGGGCAAAGAAAACAACACAAATAAACACAGCGCATTTGTCAGTTTGAGTAATAAACTGTAGTGGCAGAGGGTTTAATCTGGTGTTAATTAACCCAACAGAAAACTAAATCAAGCATCAAAAACCACAGGTTATTTTAGGCTTCCTCGAGCATGAATAGAAAAGGCCTCGCCATCCACGACATAGTATTTCTGTTGACAGAAGGGAATTCCTCTCCTCCGCCCTGTTTAGAGGAACCGATAAGGTGATCCTTGATTAAATTTAGCTGTGATGTATTTTTTTTTTTGGCCTGGTTATAACTGCCTGTTAATCCTTCCTCTCTTTGTGTGTGCAAGCGGGATTAGAGAGTTCAAACAGCTCGTAAGATGAGCCTATATACAAGCCCTCAGGATCACTTAACCCTGCCTGTGATTGAAATGGGGAGCGGGGAATGGGAGGCTCGCTCTTGCTGCAGAAATCAGCTGCCCTGTTTATTTATAAGCCAGTTGTGATTACGGGGGAACAATTTGCCTGTTAAACATAGGAAATGTCAAAGCCCATGGAGAGGGTATGTGTAAAGATGAGATCTTGAATGTACAGTAGAGGGAACTGAAGCGAAGCCCCGTATTTTTGGACGCGAAAGCATCGGCACTCTGATTGTTTATTTGCCCCCTGGAATTGGTAAAGTGAACCCAGAAGACCACCTTGAGCCCAGAGTAATTTCAGATCGATGTTTAAGGATTTAAGACTTTCATGTAGGTAAAGTTGCCCAGCAAGCACTTCCCAGGAAGTGGTTGGTGAACGGGGAAAGGCATATCTTTTGCATTATTCTGGGAATGCAGCAGTTCACTATCAGGTTTAAGGAGAGGAAAATCCTCATCCTCAGTGTAATTTCACCGCAGATGATTCCTGTGACTCCCAAGTCCCAACTTGCTGTTTCCATACTCTGATTTTACAGAATTGCTGCTGAAAAGCAGTGCCAAGCAGGTCTAAGAGGCGGGATACATTTGGATGGCATCGCACGCTTGATGTAATGAGAGGTAGCAGGCTGCCGGCAGCCTATGAAAAGGAGCCACATTTTTCCTGTGGGAATTTAATAAGGAACGGTGGAAATTCAGAGCTGTAGGAAATTTGTGGAAATTGACAGTGATTGTTAAGTTAACTAATCAGTATGCCAAATTAAATATGACTCTATCTGTGTTGTTCCAAAACATTAATTTCGACATATGGTTTAAATCCATATTGCCTGATTCTCTGGTACAGGCATTTTGCCCAATTTTTGTGGAAACTGATGGTGCTGCTGGTGTGTGCCTGGTCTGATTGACCTGACAGCATTATAGATGATGGGGATGTTGCTCACAGCCAGTCTATTCACTTGTGGAGTATCATTTATTTAAAAAAATTTTTTTTTTTTTTTTTTTTAAGTTTCTTTCCCCAGATTTTGATGGCATAGCATGCATGACCGATTAGGACAGTAGCTTGTTAGCAAATGAAACCTGGATCATTTCAGAATTAACATGTGGTTTGACATCGCATGCAGAGTCTAAGTGACTGATTTCTTCAAATAATTGTATCCATTTTTAATCAGTTTGGCATTTCACAGAGATGTTATGATGTATCGCTGCTGGGAGCTGTCATTGTCTGGTCATTTTCAGACATTGATCGGAGTTCATTTTTGGGCAAAACTTTCGCTTCAATGCCCCGGTGGCTGGTGTGATAATGCTATTTATCCACCAGAGGGCACTAAGTGGGTTTTTCGCTTTGTACTGCTTTATGTCTGCTTTGTATCTGACATACTAATATTAAATTCCGGTTTCCCAAGGTTATCTTGCATGCATGCATAGGCTTCATACATACATGTAATATTTATACTTAACCGTTCAAAATCCTAAACACATTTGCATTTGGTTTTCCAGCTATATGCTACAATTTATTGTGCATTTAGTTATGTAATCAAAATAATTATCTTCGATATTGAGCACTCTCAAAAAAAAAATCCTTCATTCTCTTCTCCTCACGCCAAAAGTTAAACTTGTTCCCGGCACATGAGCTGCTTATTTTGCACGACCTAATTAAAGGGCAGGAGCCTCAGTGACTTCTGCTGTGCCTCGGATTTGCAAACACTGTCATCCACCGGCCACCGTGCATTTTAATGACAAATTGTTAAAAATGGAAAATAGCAGAGCCACAAACAGCGAGATGGTGCAAGCGTTTCCTCTGATTGTCACGTGATTGTAAACGGAGTTCCGGTGTTTGAGAGCAGTAACGTTACAGCAAATCTGTGGAGCCTGCAAACAAACTGCGTCACCGAGCTTTAAACCACCGAAAAGACAAATTGACGCATTTATACAAAGCTAGCAAACGCTTAACACCTGCTTAAAATGGTGAAAATATCATTTAATGCTCCTCTTGCGCAGAAAGCGCTTGGCAAGGAAGGCGAGGTGCTTGTCGCAGAGAAGGTGAGATTTTTGTTTTATTGTGATTTAGCTAGCAAGCTAATATGTTGCTATCGTGCATGCTAGCGTGCAAGTTGACCCATCGGACATCAAGACCTTGTTTGGGCCAGAAAACTGCGAACCAATGAGTACGATGAGCTGTGGTTTGGTAACCTTCGCCATCTATAAATGGGCTAACTGCAACTATCCAGCTAAGTTAACGTTACCTGTCGAGAGAAAATATTACCAGGTGCCCTTTGTTAGTAACAGTTATTTTTATTTTTTTTGTTGGGAATGTTTGTAAGTTAGCTGGATAGGTAGGTTAGTTTTAAAACAGTACCGTTAAGTTAAGTTTAACTGCCTAGCTAGCTGACGTAGCGACATTCACTGCCTTCACTGAATCAAGTGTTTTGGTATAATGTATCTGAACAAAAACGTTCAACCTAAAAAAAGCCAAGTTACTCACGCATAGCCTACAAAGCACTGTATGTCTATAAGTCCTTAATTCCAACTTGCAAAAACTAGGCCTGCCTTTAAAGGTATTCATATCGAAATGTGGCCAAGTTACAACTAACAACATTGCCTATCGTAGCTCACACTAATTAAACTAGCTCTATTCCAAAGCAATGCTAACCAAACATTCCTAAATTATTTAATGCAACTTGGCACTGTGTTTCTTCATCTTACCATCTCAAGAGAATGTGTTCAATGAAACGGTATGTGCCACATCAAAAACGAATTGACAATGACAGTAATTTATGGTGGAAATACTGATTCAGATGTGTTGCACTTAGAAATTAAACAGAAAAATGACTACACTATAGCCAGGGCATTTTTGAACAATTGTCTGCATCCACTGCTTTGGGTCTATGAAAAGCACAGAATTGGGTCTATGAAAAGCACAGAATGAATAAAATGTATTATTATTATTATTATTATTATTATTATTATGTATTGATTTATTTATTTGGATTTCTATCAAAACCTGTGTGGTCCTACAGAGCATAGATATCCTTGTGTTCACAAAATTCTGTTCGCAAATGTCATAACTATTATTATGTTAAGAAAATTAGTACTATTACTTATTTGCCATCATCTGACCCACAAACATGTCTGGATACGTTTGTAAAAATGCTATATGTACGCTATTTTCTAGGTAAAAGTATTACTCCTTTTCATCTGCATTTCTTTATTCGTCTGTTTGTGAATTGTAAAGAATTCTGTAGTAGAATTTAACATTTTAAAACCTGTACTTTTTCTAAAGTAAACTTGGCAACAAAGTATATAACCATCAGATCAAAAACGTCTACGACGTAAAAAAAAATAAAAGGCCAAGTTACTCACGCATAGCTTACATAGCGCTGTCTATAAGTCCTTAATTCCAACTTGCAAAAACTAGGCCTGCCTTTAAAAGTATTGATATCAAAATGTGGCCAAGTTACAACTAACAATATTGCCTATTGTAGCTCACACTAAATAAACTAGCTCTATTCCAAAGCAGTGCTATCCAAACTTTCCTAAATGATTTAATGCAACTTGGCCTTGTGTTTCTTCATCTTTGCATGTGAAGAGATTGTGCCTCATGGAACAACATATGATTTCAATGAATGTTTTTAACAGTTGATGAATAATTACACTCCAGAAAAGGATATTGTTGTACTTTGGTGGCAAGTTTACTTTAGAAAATGTACAGGTTTTAAAATGTTAACTGCTGCTACAGAATTCTTTACAATTCACAAACAGACATTTATATCAAGAAACAATCATGTACAATAGAGAAAGGGGTGATGAATAAATAAATGCAGATAAAAATGAGTAATATTTTAACCTAGAAAATAGCGTACATATAGCATTTTTACAAACGTATCCAAACATGTTTGTGGGTCAGATGGTGGCAAATAAGTAATAGTACCAATTTTCTTAACATAATAGTATTTATGATATTTGCAAACAGAATTTTGTGAAAACAAGGATATCTATGCTCTGTAGGACCACACAGATTTTGATAGAAATCCAAATAAATAAATCAATAAATACATAATAATAATAATAATAATACATTTTATTCATTCTGTGCTTTTCATAGACCCAAAGCAGTGGATGCAGACATTGCTCAAACATGCCCTATAGTGTAGTATTTTTTCTGTTTAATTTCTAAGTACAACACATCTGAATCAGAGTATTTCCACTATAAATTATTTTCATTTTGCAGTTTGATGTGGCACATACCGTTTCATTGAACACATAGTTGTAACTTGGCCATATTTTGATATCGATACTTTTAAAGGCAGGTCTAGTTTTTGCAAGTTGGAATTAAGGACTTATAGACAGCGCTATGTAGGCTATGCATGAGTAACTTGGCTTTTCTTTTACATCGTAGACATTTTTGATCTGATATCACTTATTTTTTATAGCTAACTAATGATGAATGATGCATGAAGATAAACATGGAGAGAGACATGCATTCCAAAAAAATGCATGCAGACATTCGCGTAACCATAACGCCCTCTACTGACGAGAATAAGAACATTTCTCCTATTACCGATTAGCCCACAATTATATTAAGAGTTTGTAGATGAGCTGTATTTAATCTTTAATAAAATACAATGAACAGCACCACCTGAGCTATGGATCATGAAGAAGCATGTCAATTAATTAACCAAGTCTATACGGAAACATGCATGCACAATAGGCTAGACGCAAACACATTCTAGCTGAAAGGAAGACATACAGCCTAAATAGATTGCATAAGTCAAATATGGAAATACAGTTTTAAAATAGGCCTATTAGTATTCTATAGAAATACATTTCATGTTAGGCTATTCAACACTGGCTTGCCAGATGGGTAACTCCAAGCTTCTATGTCTGGGCTACAAGTTCATAATGAGCACATAATTCCATCGCAGTTTTTTTTTCCGGTAGTGTGACCTTACCTGTGGGAAATCTTTTGGTACCCGGACCATGCAGCTAGGTTTACTTTAGTTTTCTGTACTGTAATGGACGCATATAAGGGATGTTGATTCACGCCGTTAGCCTAGCTTGTACCTGCTTCCTGACTAGCAACTGGCGGACCTTTTTCTGGCAAAACTAATGTTGGCTAACGAGCTTAATTGGACAACGCATATTTCCCAGGATTCTTAGCCAGAAAGAAGAAAATAGCTAGGCCTACTACTAAGAAAGTAGCCAACCAGAGATTATTATTCTGATTATTAATATAATTAAAAGTGCGTGTAGTAAGCTTCATTGTCTACAGAGTAGCGTAGAGGTATGGGGCATGCCCCGCCAAGCCGTAACTTGGCGGATGGCATACCTGCCATCCCGATTATTTGACTTGGAATAAATGTGTTGTTTTAGCAAGTCCGTTAACGTTATTCCCCGCCATTCACTGAAATCGAAAGCGACCAGCTAGCTAATGTTAGTTACCTGCTGAGCCGCAGGAACGTAGTGCCGTGATGCAGGTAGTCGTGTTCATGCATAGCTATAATTGGCAAGATAATACTACTTTCAACGGAGCGCTGTGATATACAGTTAGGATATGACGTTTCACTCTAATGTCACCCAGTTTAACTTAGGCAACTGACAAAATGGTGGGTAAACGATTGCATGTTAGCTATTCTATTGAATAAAAATATAAACGGAACACCATTCATCCTTAAAGTGGAAACTCATAATCATAATCAAATGAAAGAATGGTGGAATCCATAATAATAGTCAAATGGATAATTGAATAAGTAGATGCACAAATTTGCTAGATAAAATAATAATGTCACTTTCAATCTCAAGTCCAAGAAAATTTTAATTTTACTGAATTTTATTTGAATGAAGCAATAATAATGCTTCTATAAAGGAAGGAACTTATTGCTATTTGATAAACAACAGTAGCTTAATTTTGGCAAGATGTAGGAGGAGGACACTGAGTACATTTAGGCCTACTTAAGCTTTCGGATAGTATTGCTGTAATAGTGTCTTTTTCAGACACAGTCCTGGAAAACCACGCAGTATGTCCACACTCTGTGTGTTAATGCCTGGCTCTCAATCCAGCTTGATGGAGCTTTTAACTGAAGACAGATCATTATTTGGGAACGGCACATGTAATGTGCTCTAAATTCTTTGTAAAACAAAATGTGATGTTGTAGTTGTTTCTGCCCCAGTGAAGACAGTAATGTTGTTTGTTCCCTGTGTTTATCGTGACATCTACCCCTTCAGCGTTTCTCTGAATAAGCCTAAATTTACTTTTTAAATGACTTATTCCAGCCACATCAAGTCACTAGCCTGAAGCGCAAACAAATTATTGAAATAATTTACAGATACACATTTACAAACGCATCTCCAGCAATGCATGTCTGTTTAACAAAACGACAGCTGTCACGCTGGCAACATCAGTCTCACGCTATATCGCTTGCTAAACATCATGTTTGTGCAGTGGTTAAAGAGTCCTTATGTTGGAATTTTGAGGAAGCAACTCAGGGCCATCGAATTGGTGTTGCACTCAAATGCTGTTATCAGAGTTGCCACAGATGCAGCAGAAAAGGTGCAGCTTGCAAACCTCAGGCTCCAGGTAAGGAGAGCTTGAGATCGGTTCCCTGGCTGTGAGAATGCTGACTGTGGTTCTTGCCCCCAAGGGCAGTGGTGCATGCCGGCCAGTGTGCCCTTCCTGTACTGTGAACATTAACGTGGGCATTTCTGTACTGAAAGTAGGGGGTAAGGGTGTTGAATATAGCATGGCAACTTCTGCAAACTGCAGGACTGCTCAGTGAGCACTTCTGCACAGTGCAAAGCTAGCACTTTGCATGTGTTTTCCAACTGCCGCCCCTGATGCTAGATGCAATAACTCCATCTTGCTAAGTGCTGTTTAACTTGCAGCTGCGTGCTGCTTAATTTAGCATGTGCGCCGGAAGAGACGTGCCCTTGGTTGCTTCGTTTCCCCGCGTTCCATCGAGGTGATAAACATAGACATGTCAGACGAGACCGTTCCAGATGCTTATCGGGCACCTGGAGGGGGGCGTGCCAAGCAGGGGCGGGTGGGCGCGGTTTCTCTGAGGTCGGGGACGAGAGCGGTCCCAGGTGCGCTGCAGCGCCCCCCCTCCCCCCCCTCCAGTGGTGTCCCCCTGTGTGCGAGGTGAAGTACTGGTGCCCCCCACACCCAAACCTGTGAGCAGTGGTATGGTTTTAACCCCTCGCTCTCCGGACAGGATCCTGAGACTGGCTGAGACTGGCTCGGTGTACAGCAGCGAGAGCTCCACCGGACGCTGCCTGCTCACCCTGCTCGGCCTGGCCTTCATCCTCACCGGACTCATTGTGGGCGGAGCCTGCGTGTACAGGTACTTCACTCCCAAGGTGAGCACTCCTCCACATCCTCCCTCCCTGCCTGAGGTAGAGGGATAAGGGGAGGGAGGGAAGGGTGTGGGCAGAGGAGACCGTGACTGACCGCTTCACTGTATTCCAAAGAGGGTTGTCTGTGCACATGGCATCAGTGCAGTCAGGGCTTTAAATGAGCAGCCATTCGCCGGACAAATGCAGGTAAAGTTGCTTGTGGCGGGTAATTTAGTCATCCTTACCAGTGACTTCAGTGTTCACTCCCTCTAGTGGAATCTTTCTTTCAGCACATTACACTTTTCTTTGAGCTGTCTGTACCCAATGACCCGGCACTAAGAAACAACAGGACAGAATGTTCCTCAAAGTCAAATAGGCAATGAGGTCTACTGGAAAATTACAAGTAGTGTTGCACATGGATTACACATTTTTCTTCTTTTTTTTTGTGGAAAAATAGTTTCCAGTAAAATTATGATTTTATGCTGATTTTTTTGCATCAGTAAACCACTGGCTCAGTTTTCACACTCTTATAGGCATGGAATATATTATAAAAACTGAGGGGTCCTTAAAGATCACTCGGGATACAGCGATGGTATAACTATATGGACACGTGAGAGGCTGGCAGGCTGAATGGCCTTTTAAATTCACATAGCCTATTTATAGGAATGCTCAAAGCATTTTACCTTCAAACTTCAAATTGCTCACAAGTTATCAGCACCACAGTGTTGAAGAGGTTGTATGTACAGTTGAAGTCGGAAGTTTACATACACTTAGGTTGAAGTCATTAAAACTCATTTTTAACCACTCCACAGATTTAATGTTAGCAAACGATAGTGTTGGCAAGTCCGTTAGGACATCTACTTTGTGCATGACACAAGTAATTTTGACCCCCCAATTCCCATAGAGATCCATTCAAATGCAGAAAGGTTATAGTATCGCTTGTAAGAGTACCAGAAAATAAGATATCAAGAGTCTTTTGATGTTGTTGGGTCACAGACATCAGGAAGTCATGGCATGCGATATGTGACCAAATATTAAAAAATTAAAGGCACAGTCAACTTAGTGTATGTAAACTTCTGACCCACTGGAATTATGATATAGTGAATTAAAAGTGAAATAATCTGTAAACAATTGTTGGAAAAATTACTTGTGTCATGCACAAAGTAGATGTCGTAACTGACTTGCCAACACTATAATTTGCTAACATGGAATCTGTGGAGTGGTTAAAAATTAGTTTTAATGACTTCAACCTAAGTGTATGTAAACTTCCGACTTCAACTGTATGTAGCCAGCGAGACCAACAGCATTTTAGACGCAAAAATACTTGCATATCGGAAAAGCGAACCTCCCCTCCCGTTTTCTATAGAGCTTGCGTAATACCAGACCGTTAAAACGAACAAACTGCCATTACGCTGGGCTGTAGTAAATTGTTCAAAGCACCCAAAAAGACATGGCATATCCCATTGCTCAGGTTATAATGTACTCTATTGGATAAAAAAGCCAACAATTAAACCAGAATGAACTGTAATGAGACTTACAGGGCATGGGCTTATTATGAGTCGACGTTTCAGATAGTGTAATAGCAGTATAAAGTGTTGTATATTTCTCAAACCGATTGTACCAGACAATAAATGACCACTGAATTTTGAAAGTAACATCTCAATGTGCAAAACCAATGGTAGGATTGTATATTTATTTCATATTTAGTAGCATATATTGCTAGTAGAATACATGGTAAAATGACAGTATTTTCACAGTTTATTTTGTATTTGAGTGAGCACGGCTTTTCTGGCATACGATCAGGCTATTGTTGGGTTTATCTTGTTGCTATGACGGAATTCTAGTTTTATATGATGAATAAATATATTTATGAAGTCAAACATTGACGCTATTGTCCACTATGTCACTCATAGGTAGGTATAGACTAGGTGGGGGTTGCTTGTTAAATGGACTTGCTACGGGGAAATAGTGACACTTAGAAACTCCATATTCTTCGGCAGAAATGGTCACAAATTGTTCCCCAATAAAGTTAAAACACAGAGTTTGTGATTTACACTAATAGTTTGGTCGCAGTAGCAACGAATGTCTCAGTTGAGCAAAAAGGTCCCGCCGGCGTCACCTTCACTATGCATCTACGCAAGGGGGTTAATGACTTCAACCTAAGTGTATGTGAACTTCCGACTTCAACTGTATGTGTGTGTGTGCATGCGTGCGTTCTGCACGTCCCAATGACCGGATGAGCCACGTGTCTCCCGTTTAGAAGCTGTACCATGGCACCATGCACTTCACCGAGCTGGACAGCGATGTGGTGCCCGTCGACAGGGAGACCCGCGAGCCCTACTACCTGCCCCGCATCGATGAGGAGGTGGAGCTCCAGGTCAACGTGACCGTCGACAACATGCCCGTCCCCCGCTTCAGCAGGGGGGACCCCGCCTCCATCCTGCACCACTTCAAAAGGGTGAGGAGCCCGTACCGTCTGCACGGAACAGGCAATAGCGATGGGCCATAGCCAATGATATGATCGGCGATGTCCGATGTCATCAGCTGCTTGCGAGGGTGTGCATTTTTTTATTGGGCTATTGCAATAAAATTTGTTCTGCAAAGCATCGCCAATTTGTAGCCCGTTTAATTTTGTAATTTAGCATTGGCTATTCAAATGTTTTTATGAACTTCATAAATAAACTCATGTCCTTCTGAATTAAAATTGTTTTGTGCTTTTTTACGATTTGAATGGTTGATTAAGCTACACCACCTTTTTAATTGGTAGAAAAAGCCCTGCATCTTATTCTCTTCACGATGCGCTCGGACCTGTAAAGATGAGCAATAACGTCAATGCTGCATTTGATTACTGCGACAGGAAAATTACAGACTATAGGCTAAGGCTACGTTTCTCACCTTATCCGACAGTGCGCCTATACAGTGGTGGAGCGCATTCCCATACAGATAGTCCTTCGCTAGTTGCACGCGTAATTTGGAGACTGCACCTCATTTCGCTTTCCCGAAGCGATCATTTTGAGAAGGCAATATGTAGCTCAGAAAAAATGACCCTAAACCATTTTCTTACTTTTTTAGACATGAAATAGGGCCTATGGTAAATGATGCAAAATGGTAAGTCTAAATTGCTTCGGTAAAAGACAGCAAATGCACAAATAGATTGAAATTACATTATTATTTCTCAGTTATAGCTTAGCCTATGATAATGAGGGGGGGAAAAGCATTTGAACGCAAGGCAGCTTGCGTGTTAACGTTTGAGCTGTTGCAGTTGAAAACGTGCCGTGATTGTACAGTCAACTAGTTTTTAGTTATTTGACGGAGGCATTCAACTGTATGAACATAGGGTTAAACGTGATAGGATACGTACGGCAAAATTAAATATTGTTTTGGAAGGACCGGGGTTAACGTTAAGCATTTAAGATTGTGTTTCCTATGCAATAACAAACTGAATGATACGGGAAAACAGAAATATTATGCTTACGCGCTTAACTATAAGGTTTTTTTTTAAATGTTTTTTTTTGCCTGTGGCTGCATTTTTTTAGGGCACCCCCTGGTAAAAAATAAACCAGGCACCTATGCTAGACGTAGCCTAGAAACGGCATGATACGCATTTCGCAAGATGGAAAACATCAACGAGCCGCCCCAGGCACCACGCACAACGGTTCTATTTCCAAAGTAGTAGGCTAGACTACAGACAAACTGAGCACAATTTAGCCCTATATTGTTAATCTTTGTGGTCATATATAAGCTAGAAAATGTGGAAAGTTGTTTTAGGGAGTCTGCGCATGCCACGAAAAAAAACAAACACAAAACTATCATTTTGTCGATGTAGGCCTAACGTAAAAGTCTCATCGTCATTGGCACAGCACATCGCCGATGTCATCGGTCATCGGCCATCGGCACAACCACTTCTGTGACAGTAGGGTTATGTGCTCAATCCATACAAGTCTCTGTATTTCATATATTGTCCCAATGTCACATGTAGCAAAAAGGTGAGCTGACTGCATGTGGTGAGAAAAGGATTACTGTCTGTTGTTAGACGGCACTAGGCTTGACATGGAATATTAGGGCGGCTGCCTGAGAAGATGAGATTAATTTGAATGGGTTGCTGCATACCACCCTGAGTGCAAGTAGCTAGCCATTGAATGTCATCTTTCTGTTCTGAGTTACTAATGTGTTCTATGTGATGACTAGTACCAGAATACAATTAAGAAGGTGATCCTCATGTCACCGCGCACTCACCGAGCGGTCCTTATCACCGGGCCTGAACGTTAGGGCTGCACGATATGGGCAAAATGTGCGATATGCCCTTATGGAAAAAGAATATACTGCAGTATATTGTAAATATATCAAAATTATCTTCACAATATATTTAAAATATACTGCAGTATATTACATTTCCATAAGGGTGCGATGAACGTGATGGATATTGCGATAACGATATGAAATGTGCCAAGACAATAAATAATATATTGAACACCATAGTTATCAGCAGAGGTGTGGAGTCGAGTCACGACTTGGACTCGAGTCACAAATTTGATTACTTTAGACTCGACTTGACAAAATCAAAAAAGACTTGCAACTATATTTTGACAACACCAATGACTCGTGACTTCACTTGGACTTCAGCCCTTTGACTCGAAAAGACTTGATACCTTCCCCACGCCAAAGATTAAAAATGACGTTGTTAAAAAGTGTTAATTTCCTTGAATCAACTAGCCTATTCATTTACAGCGAATCAACCCTGTGGAATTAATTTCCCAGATCCACTTTGAGCCAATCCGACAACACCCAAGCACGTTGCGTCAGAACGACAAAGAAGAACGAGAAACTTCAGAACGAGAAACGGGAACTTGGGATTGCTAGATGAATTTGCCAAAATGATACCAAAGATAATATTGTTTGCGTATAAAGAGTACACCGTACAAAACAAAAGCGGATTGCAATATGCCAAACGTGCGGGTCAAAAATAACAGACAGGGACGCAACAACTTGAAACTTCTTTCAACATTTGAAGATCCACAAAGAACGGTAAGTCGAGGCTAATAACGTTATGGTTAGCGAGCTAGTGCTTAGGTAGCCAACAGCTAAGTAACTGCAATTAATTAATGAGCCCTCGATACAGTCAGTGCAGTAACGCGATCATTGGCTAGGTATGGAAGACCAAATGTGACAAAATGAAATAAGCAATTAAATATTCATAATTTTGCGTCATTTATTTCATGGTGTTTTTTCCACTCGTATGTTTTTCATGGCGTATTTCAAAACGACTCTTGAGGAGAAGGCTGTCAGTCATATGATCATTGACATTGGTTGAAAACCTAGATAACCTTATTTATGCGCGGCCGCCATATTAAGCCGATCAAGATCAGCGTATTTTGGTAGTGTATTGACAGATGCAGACTTCCCCTGATAAATGACTCACTTTATTCTGAACACATTTTCGTTAGTTTAATTTGAATTGTTATAAATGCAAGTCATATCTGCATAACACGTTACCTTGTTTTCAAATTTCCCAGAACAGCTAGCCTATTTGTAAAAATGTACTTTTAACTATTCTAGCCCACAGGAGTTGGTCTTCCATAGCTAGGCAGTTGGTAGCCTAATCTTGTCTTCTAAATCATGTAAATCAATTAATCAGCAATATCTAATGTTAGCTATCTGTCATCGATGGCCTGCAGTAGCCTAGTTACTGCTGCTCCTAAAACTATTAACATACATTCCTGTAAGAGAGGGAGAGAGAAATGGGTTTGGGTTGGGGTTGGGGTTGGGGTTGGGGTTGGGGTGGGGGGCAAAATAAAATAGTGTGTGTGAGCAAGAGAGGGGCAGTTGTGAGAGCAGAAAGGGAAAAATCAAAGTACAGACACAAGAAGTACATAGAACCTACCATGCTTTTGGAATAAACAAATTGGAGATGCCTTGTCATTTGGTTACTGTTATCTTACCTTTAAAACACACACGCACACACACACACACACACACACACACACACACACACACACACACACACACACACACACACACACACACACACAGAGTCTCGATGAATCAGGTTTTGCCTCCCACCTCTGATCTGCATTTTTTTTTTCTCTGACATTCAGGCCAGTGTTCAAATTGTAGGCCTACTTGAAGGTCAGTAGCAGTTGTTTTGATGTACCTTCTAATAAATGATTGTAACTTTATGGTGGTGTCGGGATGTTGTTTTTTATATATATATACACTGCCCGGCCAAAAAAAAAGTCGCCATTGCACCCGTCATGCATAGTGCCCACTGTACAAGCCTCTGGAGGCAGTGTTATGATCTGGGGTTGCTTCAGTTGGTCAGGTCTAGGCTCAGCAACATTATGCAGCTATAAAATGAAGTCAGCGAAGTACCTGAATGTACTGAATGACCAGGTTATCCCATCAATGGGCATATGCCAGGATGACAATGCCAAGATTCATCGGGCTCAAATTGTGAAAGAGTGGTTCAGGGAGCATGAGGAATCATTTTCACACATGAATTAGCCACCAGATTCCTGACCTTAACCCCATTGAAAGTCTTTGGGATGTGCTGGAGAACACTTTACGGAGTGGTTTGACTCTCCCGTCGTCAATACAAGATCTCAGCCAAAAACTTATGCTACTCTGGATGGAAATAAATGTTGTGACATTGCGTAAGGTTGTCGAAACAATGCCACAACAAATGCGCGCCGTAATCAAAGCTAAAGGCGGTCCAATGAAATATTAGAGTGTGCGGGCAGTGTATATATATATATATATATATATATATATATATATATATATACAGTCAAGCCCGAAAGTCTGCACACCCCTTTCACCTGCATGTTTTATTACGTTACAGACTTATACTACAATAGATTGAGTTCATTTTTTGCCTCAAACATCTACACACAATAGCCAATAATGATGAAGTGAAAACAGGTTTTTAGAAAACATGCAATTTTATTTTACTGACAAAAATAGGTTATTTAGGGGTTACATATCTGTACACACCCTTAGCCTAATACTTGGTTGCTGCACCTTTGGCAGCGATTACAGCTTCAAGGCATCTTGGGAAAGAAGCTACGAGCTTGGCACACTTGTTTCTGGACATTTTTTCCCATTCCTCTTGGCATATCCTTGCAAGCTCCGTCAGGTTGGATGGGGAGCGTCGGTACACAGCCATTTTCAGCTCTTTCCACAGATGTTCAATTGGATTCAGGTCTGGGCTCTGGCCGGGCCACTCAAGGACATGCACAGACTTTCTCCGAAGCCACTCCTTTGTTCTCTTGGCTGTGTGCTTCTGGTCGTTGTCATGTTGGAAGGTAAACCTTCGCCCCAGTCTGAGGTCCAGAGCAGGTTTTCTTCAAGGATCTCGGTGTACTTAGCTGCATTCATCTTTCCCTCTATCTGGACTAGTCGCCCCGTTCCCGCTGCTGAAAAACATCCCCACATCATGATGCTGCCACCGCCATGCTTCACTGTAGGGATGGTATTAACCAGGTGATGAGCGGTGCCTGGTTTCCTCCAGACGTGACGCTTGGTATTCAGGCCAAAAAGTTCAATTTTGGTTTCATCAGACCAGAGAATCTTGATTCTCATGGCTTGAGAGTCCTCTAGGTGCCTTTTGGCAAACTCCAAGCGGGCTGTGATGTGCCTTTTACTAAGGAGGAGCTTCCGTCTGGCCACTCTACCATAAAGGCCTGATTGGTGGAGTGCTGCCTGGATGGTTGATCTTCTGAAAGGTTCTCCCATCTCCACAAGGATACACTGGAGCTCTGTCAGAGTGACCCTCAGGTTCCTGCTCACCTCCCTGGCCAAGGCCCGTCTTCCCCGATTGCTCAGTTTGGCCGGGCGGCCAGGTCTAGGAAGATTCTTGGTAGTTCCAAACTTCTTCCATTTACGAATGATGGTGGCCACTGTGCTCTTTGGGACCTGTAAAGCTGCAGAGATTTTTCCGTACCCTTCTCCAAATCTATGCCTGCAGATAATTCCTTTGACCTCATGGCTTGGCGTTTGCTCTGACATGCACTGTCAACTGTGGGACCTTATATAGGCAGGTGTTGACAATCCCCAATCATGTCCAATCAATTTAATTTATCACAGGTGGACTCCAATTAAGTTGTAGAAACATCTCAAGCAGTATCAGTGGAAACAAAATGCACCTCAGCTCACTTTTGGGTGTCATATCAAAGGGTGTGCAAACTTGTGTACATATGATATTTTACATTTTGATTTTTAATAAATTAGCACAAATGTCTAAAAACCTGTTTTCACTTTGTCATTATGGGCTATTTTGTGTAGAATTTTGAGACAAAAAATGAACTCAATCTATTGTAGAATATGTCTGCAACGTAATAAAACGTGGAGAAGGTGAAAGGTGCAGACTTTCCGGCTTGACTGTATATTAGGTATGTTGCTCTTGCTCTCTATCTATTATAATGCAATTAAATTAGGTGAAGAGCACATTATGACTTGTTCAGGACTTGAAACTCAATCTCTGAAGTTTGAAACTGAAAACTCGGACTTGCCTGTCTTGACTTGGGACTTGAGTGCCAAGACTTGAGACTTACTTGTGACTTGCAAAACAATGACTTGGTCCCACCTCTGGTTATCAGTGCAATCTTCTTTTGGTTATTTATTTCTTTATTTTTTTAAAAGAGCACCAGCCCTGTAATGGTTATACAGGGACATTTTGAGACTGGCTTTCTGATCATGAGACTGGGCCCCCTGCGGGGTCGTTCATGATTAACACTCCAACTGAGGCACAATCTTTCCCCTTCCTCATGTGACTCTGAGATGAACACAGACTACTTGATCGATCAGGCACCAGGTTGGGCAGGAACTCCCCCCTCTTTTGAGAAGGAGAGGGGAGACCCCAATTTAACACACGCACGCACACCCTGAGGTGATTGGAAATGGCTGATCCATCTGTGTTTATTGATGGTTCCAAGGAAATTAGCCAATCAAATGCATGGGTGCCCTAAAGCCTGCCTGGACCTTGGACGAGCTGACATCACTTACGGAATCGGGACTGGCCTCCCTTTGTTACCATTAAGTATTGAAACGAATTTTATTTAGCACTGACATCAATTGATAGGCTAGCATAAAACCTGTAAAACGTCAAATGCTCCATGTACGGAGACAGGTACCGAATAGAGCAAACAGCTGTACCGGACATTTACCAGCTAAAAAGACTAACGCGAGATTAGTAGAAAATAAACGCCCTGCCTCACCATAAATGGGAATGTAACGAGGCGAACAGGAACAGAGATTTAACGTTCCAAGGCTACTTTCAAAGACTCGTTTGTCAAACGCAAAACATATCCACAACATCGCCCAATCTTCCCTATAGGAAGACGTACCGAAAGACGAAACAGAACTACAGTTCCGAACAAAATCGTCAAACTCCATGTACGGAGACAGGTACCAAAAGGAACAAACAGGACAGGCTGCACCGGACAGTAACCGGCTAAAAGACCAAAACGAGTTAGTATAAAATAAACGCTGTGGTAAAGAGGAATGTAAGGAGGAGGCGAAGGAACAGATATAACGTTCCGTGGCTACTTCCATAAGCTCGCAGTCATATGCAGAACATAAAGAGGTAAACGCCCGATCTCCCAGGAGGGAGAAACATTTTACAGGCGAGCCGACGGAGCACCGTCGTCCCATAACTTTACTAGCAGAAAGAGTAATGCAAGCTTAACTAGGAAACACACGCCCTAGCCTCTCAGTAAGGGGAAATGTAAAGAGGCAAAGGAACCGATAATTAATGTTCCAAGGCTTAATTAAGACTCACAGTCACATGCAAACATGTCCACAACATCGCCCGGTCTCCCTATGGGAAGACATGTACCGAAGGGCGAACAGAACTACAGTTCCAAACAAAATCGCCCAAAACTCCATATACGGAGAAAAGCACAAAAAAGACGAAAGGACAGCTGCACCGGAATTATCGGCTATCGGACTAGCGCAAGCTCAAACACAAATACACGCCCTGCCTCTCAGTATAAACAGAGCCCTAAAGTCAGTATGAAAAAACGCCCTGTCTCCCAGCAAACAGACTCCTCTTGCTTTCACAAAAGACAGCAGACAGAGAGAGGAGAAGGATACAGCAAAGGGCGAACGATCTAGGCAAAACGACAAACAACGGACAGACCAGAAAGCGGCGACTGAAATGAGCATACAAAACAGGAATTTAACCTGAAAGCTCAAAGCACTAAGCCAAGTCCCGCAAAACTCCAACAAAGCACAACAGAACACAACGGAGCAAAACGGTCTCCTTAAAACACTAGAACAACATACTGGCTAAAATATTAAAAGGGCTAAATAAACCACACACACAAAACAGCACAAATAATACCAAACAACACACCACAGCACTAACAACAAATAATCAAACAACAATCAATCTCAAAGCCCCGAACAAAGGAAACGGGAGGCCTAAATATCTCTCAAGGTGACCACGCACAGCCGTGGACGCTAACAGAAGCTCCGCAATCCAAGCAGGGCGGAGCAAGCATCCACCAAAAGGGCAGCGCCCCCGCGTGGCCACCAAGGAAAACGACCGCACAGGGAAAAGGGTTAAAAACCATGACAGTTAGCTTCTATATTTAGCCGTCGCATAAATATAATTTAATCTGATTAAGATTAAGTCATAGAATGTTATATCAATTATTGTTTCTATTATTCACATATTCATAGTTGTAGCCAATAAAACATGTCAATTTTCCAACCCATTGTCGTGTCTACGTTATTTCACTAAGTTGGGCTCTACTGACGTATAGAATTCTAATTGAGTGTTGAACTTAATTAATTCTGAATAAAAGTGACCAAACCTCACTACAGCCCAATCTCCTCAAATGAACTAACATAGCCTAATTTAAGATCTGTCGTAGTAGCCTACCAAAGAATTCCGCTTCCACATTCCACGTTTTTGAAGGGGATCTTTCTGGCTGGTAGGCTAGTCTACCGTTTACCTAACTTCCTTAATAGGCTTTATTGCCTTCTTTGCCAACCGTATAAACTGGCATCATATCCTTAGCCAAGTAGTAGCCTATGTTCGGCAAAGGTGGAGTTACTGTTGTCTCTGGTAACTCCCGACTATTTACATTTGTGGTAATACGGCAGTGCGGTTAAGTTTTTGAGATTGAGAGTGTAGGAATAAATTTTAAATCTACTTTTGTTAAAATATGTCATGAACAGAAAAAAGTGGATCCGTCCATCCCATAAACCAAGCGAGGGAAAACGGTTATAATACGTTCCAACATGAAATGCTGAATGAAGATGGTGGTGATGGTGAAATGAGGCTTCCTGAAGCACTGAGGCATTGCAGCCAATTGTATCGCAAATAAACTCCTCAAAAAAAGTTCGGAAACGTTATTTTGGTCGATTATTCCTCCCCTTTAATAATACCAATTGGTATTGTATTTTATATCGCTGGAAAGCCTGATTAGTCACCTTTACAACGAGGTACAACTTGTAAGGATCATGCATTCGTGGAATGAGCAACACAGCTAACCGTGTGGGTAGCGGCCCAAAAAAATGTGCCAAAATCCCCTGCAATATTCTTCTGTTGGTATTCACTCTCATTTTGAGTTGCTTGGTGGATTGGATGATTGCACTCTCCCACAGTAATAAGGAAAAAACAACACATAATGGCCATTTTTACACTTTATTCATTTTACACTGTCAGGGACCTCAGTAGCGTGTGGAAGATCCATACGCAGTCACAACAGCTTGGCACCTCCTCCTCATGCTGGTCACCAGCCTGGTCACACACTGCTGTGGGATGGCATCCCATTCCTCAACCAGGATTTGCCGCAAGTCAGCCAACATGGTTGCGTTGGTCACTCTGGCACATACAGCACGCCCAAGCTGATCCCACAGGTGTTCAATTGGGTTGAGGTCTGGACTCACGGCAGGCCATTCCATCCTTTCCACTCCCAAATTCTGGAGGTACTCTGTGATGATCCTGGCTCTGTGGGGGCGAGTTCTGATGATGACAAGTTCTGTTTTGCCTGTGAGAGAGATACCGCCCCACACCATGACACTGCCCCCATTGAAAGGTGTCACGTGATCTGTGCAGCAATCTGCATAGCGTTCTCCAAGCCGTCTCCATACTTTGATCCTGCCATCCGGCTTCCGCAGACAGAACCTTGATTCATCACTGAACATGACGTTGCCCCACATTCTTAGGTTCCACTTAGGTGCTGTCGACACCGGCGCAAACGGGCCTGACGGTGAAGGGCAGTCATTGCAGGCTTCCTGGCAGCCTTATAAGCACGAAGACCGGCCATGTGCAGTCTGTTCCTCACCGTCTGATCAGAGATCTGTCTGTGGTACCGTTGTGCAAATCTTGCCTGTAAATCTCTGGAAGAAAGCCTATGGTTCCTCAGTGAAGCAAGGGTGAGGAACCGGTCTTCTTGGGGTGTTGTCTTCCTAGGACGGCCACTTCGTGGTCTGTCTTTGACTTCACCAGTCTCACGGAACTTGGTCCTAAGTTTGGAAATGGTACCAGGGCTGACACCAAATAATGCTGCCACTCTGCGTACCGGAACACCAGCTTCTACTTGCTCTATTGCACGGGCCTTATCCTGAAGGGACAAACGTGGCATGTTTATGCTTGGAGCACACACAAACTCAACAAAGTTGCAGGACCCATGCACACAAGTGCTGTCAATTAGGTGCCAATCAGGTGCCAGTCACACACCTGTGACTGGCATACACCTGCCAGCACTTGAAGCTCAAAACGAGAGTGAATACCAACAGAAGAATATTGCAGGGGATTTTGGCACATTTTTTTGGGCCACTACCCACACGGTTAGCTGTGTTGCTCATTCCACGAATGCATGATCCTTACAAGTTGTACCTCGTTGTAAAGGTGACTAATCAGGCTTTAGAAGGATATAAAATACAATACCAATTGGTATTATTAAAGGGGAGGAATAATCCACCGAAATAACGTTTCCGAACTTTTTTTGAGGAGTTTAGATTCATTACACTAAGCCTCATTCAACACAGTGTACACTAGTGACACCTGCTGGTAAAATTTAGAGCAGCTAAATCATTACAACCAATCCCCAGGTTAAAAATAACGAAGTTACCGCTAGCTAGCAGCAAGCGACCCTTTCGCTCACTGATAACGTGTCGGACTTTACCAGTGACTTCAGTGTTCCCTCCCTCTAGTGGACCCTTTCTTTCAGCACATTACACTTTTCTTTGAGCCGTCTGTACCCAATGGCACAGCACTAAGAAGCAACAGGACAGAATGTTCCTCAAAGTTAAATAGGCAATGAGGTCTACTGGAAAATTACAAGTAATGTTGCACATGGATTACCTGTTTTTCTCTTCTTTTTTTTTGTGGAAAAATAGTTTCCAGTAAAATTATGTGCAGTTCGTGAATTCTTTGAGATGTTTTAATTTTATAATGATTTTAGATAAATTACAATCAGCATAAAATCTTTTTGCATTCAGTAAACCACTGGCTCAGTCTTCACACTCAGCCATATAGGCATGGAATGCGTTATAAAGACTGAGGGGTCCTTAAAGACCACTCAGGATACAGTGATGGTATAACTATATGGACACGAGAGAGGCTGGCAGGCTGAATGGCCTTTACTCGTCATTTATTTTATTTTAAATTCACATAGCCTATTTATAGGAATGCTCAAAGCATTTTACCTTCAAACTTCAAATCCCTCTCAAGGTGCCAGCACCACTGTGTTTGCACGTGAAGAGGTTGTATGTATGTGTGTGCAGCTGCACGTCCCAATGACCGGAAGAGCCATGTGTCTCCCGTTTAGAAGCTGTACCATGGAGCCATGCACTTCACCGAGCTGGACAGCGACGTGGTGCCTGTCGACTTGGAGACCCACGAGCCCTACTACATCGACGTGGAGGTCCAGGACTATGTGCCCACCGACTACGTGCCCACCGACTACGTGACCACCGACAACATGACCACCGACAACGTGCCCACCTACTACGTGCCCACCGACTACGTGACCACCGACTACGTGACCACCGACAACGTGCCCACCGACTACGTGACCACCGACTACGTGACCACCGACAACGTGCCCACCGACTACGTGCCCACCGACTACGTGACCACCGACAACATGACCACCGACAACGTGCCCACCTACTACGTGCCCACCGACTACGTGACCACCGACTACGTGACCACCGACAACGTGCCCACCGACTACGTGACCACCGACAACATGACCACAGACAACGTGCCCACCTACTACGTGCCCACCGACTACGTGACCACAGATTACATGACCACCGACAACGTGCCCACCGACTACGTGACCACCGACTACGTGACCACCGACAACGTGCCCACCGACTACGTGCCCGTCCCCCACTTTGGCAGGGGGGACCCCGCCGCCATCCTGCACGACTTCAAAAGGGTGAGGAGCCCGTACCCTCCCGTTGTTACATCTGTACAGAAGGAGCCATAGCCATGGGCCATAGCCTAACATAAGAGCAATGTCACATAATTGCTTATGTGCTCAATCCATATCTCTGTATTTCATATATTGTCCCAATGTCACATGTAGCAAAGAGGTGAGCTGACTGCATGTGGTGAGAAAAGGATTACTGTCTGTTGTTAGACGGCACTAGGCTTGACATGGAATGTTTAAGCGGCTGCCTGAGAAGATTAATTGGAATGGGTTGCTGGGCAAAATGTGCGATATGCCCTTATGGAAAAAGAATATACTGCAGTATATTGTAAATATATCAAAATTATCTTCACAATATATTTAAAATATACTGCTGTATATTACATTTCCATAAGGGTGCGATGAACGTGTTGGATATTGCGATAACGATATGAAATGCGCTAAGACAGATATTTAAGTGTAGCCTACCATTTTGACGTGCCACTAATACCCTGAAAATGAAAAGCCTATGTCTGCTAAGTAAGTTAACATTATTTTAAAATAACATATTGAACACCATAGTTATCAGTGCAATCTTCTTTTGGTTATTTATTTTTTTAAAGCGCATCAGCCCAATCTCAAATGAACTAACATAGCCTAATTGAAGATTCGTCATAGTAGCCTACCAAGATTCCGCTTCCACATTCCACGTTCTTGCTTGAAGGGGATCTGCCTGGCTGGTAGGCTAGTCTACCGTTTAGGTGTTACGACCCCAGCGGTCTAGGGGTGCGTGGGGTGAGTAACGTTGGTGTACATATGACCGGGTGATGGAAAATATAAGCAATTGTAGCGAGAATAATAACACTGAAAATGGACAGCCAGGTGAAGAGTGTTTACTGTGATAAAGTGCATAAAGGTGGAAAATACACGTAATTATTTACAATATTCACAGTCGAGGTCAAGGAACCCGAGTGTTGCCAGAGAACAGAATGCATCAAAACCAAAACGGAGCTAGCTATAACAAAAAGTAGGACACTATCTGACTTAATTAATAATTAAACCAAAAGCCTGACTACCTACTCTAGCTAACAACAAAACAACAGTAGGTGACAACCACTTTTAATCTAGTATGTCTATTCCAGAGGTGTGGACTCGAGTCACATGACTTGGACTTGAGTCATGAATTTGATGACTCAAAAAAGACTTGCAACTCCACTTTGACTTTTACACCAATGACTCGTGACTTCACTTGGACCTCAGCCCTTTGACTCGAAAAGACTTGATACCTTCCCCAAACCAAAGATTAAAAATGATGTTGTGAATCAACCCTATTGAATTAATTTCCCAGATCCACTTTGAGCCAATCCGACAACACCCAATCAAGTTGCGCGAGTACGACAAAGTAGAAGAACGAGAAACGCGAACGTGGGATTAATGCTAGATGATTACAGCTAGATGAACTCGCCGAAATGATACCAAAGATAATATTGTTCGCGTATAAAGAGTAGGCTACACCATACAAAACAAAAGACGGATTGCAATATGCCAAACGTGCGGGTAAAAAATAATAGACGGTGACGCGACAACTTAGAACTTCGTTCAACATTTGAAGATCCACAAAGAACGGTAAGTTGGCAACGGCTAGTTGCAAACGGGCCAGATGGACCTTCAGCCATGCATCAGCCCTCGACCCAGAGGAACTCAGCGAGAATGCCTCAAATCATGGCAAGGTAGCCGGGGGATTCTCGTCCTTCACCTCCGTTCCTGCGGAACCCCCAGCGCCCAGTGGTGATTTGGGATCTTCCCCAGGCACCTGGGACAACACGTCAGGCTGGCTGGGAGGTAAAATGACAGGCAAGGCAAGGACTTTCAACTTCACCCGCTTATCCCACACCACTGACTTAATTTCCCTTTTAAGGAGAGTCCTCGAAACGGAGACACAAAAGTGATCCGCAATCGCTAAATTTAAGTGTTGCCAAAGAAAAGAACGCATCAAAACCAAAACGGAGCTAGCTATAACAAAAAGTAGGACACTATCTGACTTAATTAATAATTAAACCAAAAGCCTGACTACCTACTTGAGCTAACAACAAAACAACAGCAGGTGGCAACCACTCCTAATCTAGTATGTCTATACAATTACCGAACTACGTGCGTAAGTGTATAGAGGCCTCTATCTTACCCTGTTCCAGGGCCTCGACGTTGCCGGGGGGAATACAACAGGTTTGGCCCCAACAAGAGAGTTGTCAATTGAAACAATGGAAAGGATTATAAAACTCTTTCAAGAAGGAAATCCAACACGGAGTTTGGCAAAAGATGTTAGTTGTTCCCAGTCAGCTGTGTCTAAAATTTGGTGCAAGTATAAACAAAATATGAAGGTTAAAGCGTCAGGATAGAAAACTCAAAGCAATATGCCTTGAAAATAGAAAATTCACAACAAAACAAATGAAAAACAAATGGGCGGAAACAGGAGTCATTATTTGTGACAGAAATGTAAGAAATCGGCTGAATAAAATGGGATTTACATATAAAAAAGCCAAACAAAAACCAGCACTAACACCTAGACAGAAGAAAACAAGGTTACAGTGGGCTAAAGAGAAGCAATCATGGAGTGTGGATGATTGGATGAAAGTGATATTCAGTGATGAATCTGCATTGGCCCAGGAGATGATGCTGGAATTTTTCTCTGGTGCCGTTCTAATGAAACATAAAGATGACTGCCTGAAGAAAACAGTCAAATTTCCCCAGTCATTTATGATATGGGGTTGCATGTCAGGTAAAGGACCAGGGGAGATGGCAATCATTACCTCACTAGTCAATGCACAGGTGTACATTGACATTTTGGACACTTTTCTCATTCCATCGATAGAAAATTGGTTTGGTGATGATGAAGTCATTTTTCAGGATGATATTGCATCTTGCCACAGAGCAAAGAGTGCTAAAGCTTTTCTTCAGGAAAGGTATATCAACTCAATGACATGGCCAGCAAACAGTCCGGATCTCAATCCTATTGAAAATATATGGTGGAAATTAAAGAAATTGGTCCATGACAAGGCTCCATCCTGCAAAGCTGGTCTCCATCCTGCAAAGCTGACTATTCGAGATAGTTGGAACCAGCTTGATGGAGAATATTGTTTTTCATTATTCAAGTCCATGCCTCAAAGAATTCAGGCCGTCATAAAAGCCCAAGGAGGAGCAACAAAGTACTAATTGTGATTTTTTTTGTTGATGATTCTTTTAGAACCATTAGTGTGAGAGGAAGTTGGAAGTTCAAAACCAGACTCTGGCAGTACTCATAAATTATACATTTAACTGTCATTAGGCTAGATTTGTTTCCTACTACAATATATTATAAAATAATATTATGTAATAGGCTAATATTATATTAAGTTTGAAAATGAAACAAAATACAGGAAGATTGAAATAAAGGAAGGACAACATTTATGTGGGGTTCAATTGAGCAGTAAGAGTGTGGGAACTGGAAGTGTTTCTACAAAACTGTAAAAAAAAAAATAAAATACCCTCCAAAAACTCTCACTAGCAATAATAACAAACTCTCAGCACTCCGCAACAACCAACCAACGACAACCGGGTATCGCTTCTTCATATCTACAATTCAAAACCCCACCCGAACAAACCGATCACATGGTACTAACCCAAGGCCTCGTTTGTCATCGATCACGTGCTTCACGGAAAATGATACAAGCTTCGGTGCTACTGCCCAACGTACTCGACATATGCCTCAGTGCTTCGGTATCATACGTAACATCACTAGAAGAGGGAAGCTTAATGATGTGATCATCACAGGGCTCAGAATCAAACCAAGGAACTATGCCAGGGCGACGAGGTCCCACGAGGAGACAGACGAGGCAGACATTCAATCTGTGGAAATACAGGTGTGGAATTTTCTAGACTCCAAAAACATCGACATGGATCTCACAAACGTGGATTCTTGTTATCTGCTGCCCAAGAGAAAAACTAACGAAGGCAGGGAAAACGAAACCCGCGCCGTGGTGCTGAGATTCATAAGTAGGAAATACAAAGTTGCTCTACTGAAACAGGGTAAAAATCTGAAAGGATCCAACGTGTTCATCAATGAAAATCTCACCAAAGTAAACGCCACCATCGCTTGGAAAGCGCGTCAATTGAAGAAAGGGGAAAAACTACAGAACACCTGGACGGCAAACTGTAAAGTTTTTATCAAACCAAATGGGTCTTCAGAAAACACCAGACCGGTGCTGATCAGGGCGCTGGAGGAGCTGGAGAAATATGAATAGTAAGGTACGTGAAAACAATGTGAAAACGCCATGAACTCAGTACAAACAAAAAGTAAAACTTCACGGATTAAAATGAATGAATTGATGGATAAAATTGCTGACTATGAAAAAGGGAGTATGATATCTAACCAGAACCCAAGATCAAAAGCCCCGAATGAAGAAGTGGATCCAGACAGACACTTTTATTATAATGAAACAAACAAATGTGGATATTACTTGGAAGACCAATTCAATAAGAACATTAGTATGGGTGGAAAGCTGTCAATAATCCACTTCAACAGCAGGAGTCTATACGCAAACTTTGAACAGATACAGGAGTATCTATGTACATTTGCCAAACCATTTAACATCATTGCAGTGTCGGAAACTTGGATTAACGTTGAGAAATGCATGGATTTCCACCTGGAAGGGTATAATTTTGTGTGTAAGAACAGAATCAACCAATCTGGTGGAGGGGTTGCACTGTTTATTGAGGAGAGCATAAATTTTGAGATACTGGAAAGCTTGTCAAATGTCGTTGAAAATGTAATGGAGTGTGTAACAATTGAATTCTCAGCGCCAAAAGGTAAAAAAACTGTTATATGCAATGTTTACAGAGCTCCCAGCTCAAAAATAGACATATTCAAAAATTGTATGGGAGAAATATTATCAAAAATGAATCAGTCAAATGTTTTTATATGTGGTGACTTTAACGTAGACATATTAAATCCCAACGATAACAAGTTGATTGAGGACTTCGTTAACACAATGTATGCGTGGGGAATGCGACCACTAATCACCCAGCCAAGCAGAATCACTAAACATAGTGCCACACTAATTGACAACATCTATACAAATATACTGGACACAGTAATAACAAGTGGTATTTTGATAAATGATATCTCTGATCACCTTCCAGTCTTCGCTATCTGTGACTGGAAACACACTTTGGATCAGAATCCAGTGACAAAAATCTTAAAAAGAATTAGAAACGAAAAGAGACTCAAAGATTTTGAACAAGATATGATAAAGCAAAAGTGGAATGATGTATTGAATGAAAGAGACACAAACAAAGCGTATGAGGCCTTCTTAAACACAATAAATTCAATATATGACAAGCACTGCCCGGTAGTCAAAAATTCGAGAAAAGGCAAAAAAATCAAAGAAATAAGGCCATGGATTACCAAGAACATAGAAAACGCCTGCAGAAAAAAAAACAGCTTATATAAACAGTTTTTAAAGGAAAGGAGTGAACAATCATATGCAAAGTACAAACGTTGCAGAAACAGAGTGACTGATCTGTTGAGGAAACACAAAAAAGATTATTATGATAAGTTACTATCAGAAAATAGAAATTACACCAGAAACCTCTGGAAAATAATTAATTCCGTCTCTGGGCGTAAGGCCAAGAGGACATTCTCGGATCATTTCAATATAAACAACAAGAGGGAAGAAGAAAAAAAGTCGACAATAGACAATTTCAACAAATACTTTGTTAGTGTTGGTCCGGAGCTAGCCAAGGCCATTCCTTCCTCACTCCTGCAGTGGGATCACTTTGATAGGGGCAGTGAGACAAAACAAGAGTCATTATTTTTATATCCTGTCACACAAAATGAAATTAAAGCAATACTGAGAGACTGCACAGCTAAGACATCCACTGACGTAGATCAGATAGACATGACATTGTTAAAAAGGATATCAAAGGCGATCATACCTCCACTAACACATATATGTAACTTATCGTTCTGTAATGGCGTGTTTCCAGATAAAATGAAGATAGCAAAAGTTCTTCCTTTATACAAAAGTGGAGACAAACAGGAGTTTTCAAATTATCGTCCTGTTTCAATTTTACCACAGTGCTCAAAAATTATTGAAAAGCTCTTTAATGTCAGATTAGATAATTTCATTGATAAACACAAACTGTTGGTGACAACCAATACGGGTTCAGGAAAAAAACATTCAACAGCACTGGCCCTAACAGAATCCATAGAATTTATCAAAGACGCGCTAGACCGGAAACTATTCACCATAGGCATCTTCATTGACTTGAAAAAAGCTTTTGACACGATAAACCACAACATATTGATGGAAAAATTGTACAGATATGGAGTTAGAGGAATCGCATTACAATGGATAAAGAGTTACCTATCAAATAGAGTTCAATTTGTTCAGATAGGGGACAACATATCATCATGCCTGGATATCACCTGTGGGGTCACACAGGGTTCAGTCTTAGGACCAAAATTATTTTTACTATATATTAATGACATAGTCAAAGTATCTGACGTTTTAAAATTAATTTTATTCGCGGACGACACAAACATCCTATGTTCTGGAATTGATCTTAATCAAATGGTCACATCAGTTAACAATGAAATGTCAAAGCTTCACACGTGGTTTAATATTAATAAACTATCATTAAACCTTTCAAAGACAAAATTCATATTATTTGGGAAAAGAGGCCTGAAGGAAAACATAAACTTAAAGGTCAATGGTATCAACATTGAACGAGTGAACGAACACAAGATTCTGGGGGTTACGGTAGATAGCCTCCTGACATGGAAACCACATGTGAAGCTAGTTCAATGTAAATTGGCCAAAAGCGTGTCTATTTTGTGGAAAATGCAGAAACTACTCAATCAACATTCACTTAAGACAATTTACTCGGCACTCATAACACCTCACCTACACTACTGTGTTGAAGTGTGGGGACACACTTATAAAGACACTATAGAGCCACTGTTCAAACTCCAAAAAAGGGCAATGAGAGTTGTATATAGTGTCCCATATAGAGACCACACAAATGATTTGTTTATTAAGGCAAAGTTTCTCAAGTGGCAGGATATAATTAAATATAATACTGTACAAATATTATTCTTAGCCTCCAAAAATCTCTTACCCGTAAATATACAGAAACTGTTTCTAAAGAGAGATGACATACATAACCTAAGAGGAAATATGATTTATAAACAAAAATCTATAAAGTCAACACTCAGAGGTCATTCATTATCCATTGTGGGGGTTAAGCTTTGGAACAGTTTACATGATGAGATTAAAATGTCTACAAATTTAAAGACCTTCAAGTGTAAGATAAGATGCAAGATGGTAGAAAATTATCAAGTTTAAAAAATAGGGGGTTATCATGAAATGAAAACAATGTCATGATGTACAAAAAAAAAAAAAAAAAAAACCATAGCAAGCGGTTTACACAGGATCCTGGACCTTGCAACAAAAGACAACAGACATTGGTCGCACAAACTCTCAGGATGGAGCTTCTAAACTGGTCATTTAACGCTATTGACAAAATATTCTCGACAAGGCGTGAGGGCACTGGCGAGCCGTCATGTCCAGATGGGACCTTTCTGGCAGGGTACACCATGGATGGGTGGGACAAATGGCGTGTAGTGTGTCTGGCAGTACTAGATATAGAAGATGTGGAAGATGTGTACCTGTTTGGATTCATGATGGTGGGACTAATCGGCCTAGGATTTGGCCAGTACTTGATGCACCGACAGCTGAGAAAAAAGGGGTTTGACGTCTCTGGAAACAGGGAATTACTGACCATACTGAGAAATTTGAGATCGGACATCACCAAAATCAAGGGAAAAATAGCCATAATGCAGGCAGAAACCACCAAGCCTCCGGAGGACAGTGCAGAAAATAGTGAGGGGTAATGAACTCCGAGATCTGGCAATCATACCTACTCAGGCATAATGCACGGAATTTACAGGGGACAACAGAACATCATAAAAACGTAGAAACGGACACTTTTAATTTGGACATTAGCTGAACAATATTTGGGAATGTCTGACGTTGAAATGAAACAAATTGTTTTGACCAATGTATGACATGTACATTTAAACCTACTTATTTGGACTTTAATAATCTGGTTTGTTTTACTTTAGAGTATTTTATTTTATTTATTTTTTTTCTTTCTTTCTTGATCAGTTTCGCTATAAAGAAAATTCAGCTATGCTGTTGTGATACTAAAAAAATCTGTTTTAATCAAATGTATAATATGAACATTTAAAATCGTGAGGGAATTGAGGCGGGACTTGATAAGCAGGCTGCTTTTTTCCCGTATCCCTTTTCGGCAGGAAATGTATTTGTTAAATGCATATTTCAGAAATGTGATGCAATGTGACTATACACATGCCGAAATAAACAAATAAACATAAAGATGGCATTTAAAATATTTTAGGATGTCGGACAACTAGTTCAATAACTTGCATCTGTCCCTACATCACACAAATGATAGGCCTAGGCTACTTTCCTATTTATTCCAATAGTTTTTCTTTATCCCCTCCATATTTATCAACACCAGTCAAGACCAAAACAATGAAGTGGAGCAAAAAACATATCAATGAATTTCGACGTTCCCTCTGGCTGTCCAAATCACACTGCGCGACAAAGTAGTCTATAACTGTCTACCTCATAACAAAATTGTAGAGGTGCGCAACATTGAGGAACAAGTGCCTCTATTTTTTTAAATCAAAAATGCCATTCTTGTTGCAAGAAGACACATGTCGAAAGTACAAATTAGGCTTTGCTGATTACATTAGGCCTACATGAGAAAAGCTTGCATTGCGGAGTGAGATTGACATGGCTTGTTCCAATATTAATAATTCTGATATCGCAGCCCTTTGCGATGTGTTTATCGTGGGAATTCATATCGCGATGGTGATAAACAATTTTTTTTTTTAAACGATACATCGTGCAGTCCTACTGAAAGTGTCCTTTCATTCGAGCAGAAGCTGACCGTGTACCTGGACATAAACTTGGAGACATGCTTTGTGATTCCTCTCAACACCTCGGTGGTCATGCCCCCCAAGAACCTGCTGGACCTGGTCCAGCGTCTCACGGTGCGTATCTCACGTGTCCCCCACCCTCCTCTTTACAGAGAGGTGGACACACTTGGAATGTCAAACACATCTGCTGGATCGCAAATGACCTTTTCACATTGAAGGTGTTTCAGTTTCACCTTCAGTGGAGCGTATGGTTTTGAGGATGGTGATAGGATAATTTTGGGTCAGTTGCCACCCCCTCTGGCATCCTGTATGATCATGATGGAGTCGGTGGTAAAGTCCAGTGTTTACTGGGGGGTCTGAGTTGTCCTTGTCGTTAACGAGCGGGTGTCCTTGTCAGTTTGCCACCTACAGGACCTACTTGGTGCAAGAGGACCTGGTGGTGAAAGAGCGCATTGATAACGTGTCCCAGCTGGGCTCCCACATCTCCAACCTGTGCAGGGACAAGGAAACCTACCGGATGCAGCGCCGCAGCAAAATCATGGTTAACCACACTGAGCCTGCTCACACAAGCCCAAGCCCAAGCCCAAGCCCAAGCCCAAGCCCGGCAGGGAATTTGGATTTGTATTTTTAATTTTCTTTTATATATAATTTATATATATATATATATCTGTATCTGTATCTGTTACCCCCTGCAATGGCAAAATGGGGATGGAAGTTGCTGGAATGTCTTGAAAGATGAGGAAAATGTTTGATGAAACCATTTTGATTAAATTCACTTTGTAACTGTATGTTGTAAAATAAAGATGCATTTCTTTACATAAACTGGCTTGTTTTTTTATTTATGGAAACAAAAAGGACAGACTGTGCATATGCGCTGTATTTTATTTATTTTTTTAAACCCTCAGTCTCATGCAGGTTTGTTTGTAGTGACTGGCAGTTTCCACACACAGTATGGCATTGATTAGGTGCAATGATGGTGCTGTAACAGTACTGTAAAACTATTCCAACCTGTGAAATGTGTGCATGTTTAAAAATAAATAAAGGTTTGGTGTACCGTAACAATATTTGATATGTTTTCACAGCACAATACTTCCAAATGTCTCCAGAATTCATATGTTAAGAAATATGGCAGTCATGATCCTTGGTATTCTGCCCATTTTGGTGACAGTACATGTATTTAAGTCCCCAAATCTTTTGATTTGCATAATTTCCATTATTTTAACTGTACCTCTGACAGTTGTCAAATTGTTTCAGAAAACAAAATGGGCACAATCCTTGTCAGTTCAGGGTAATATGTTGCTTGTTCTCGAGCCACTGGCCAGTTTAAATGAAGTATGCATTTATACTTTCTTTTTAATATTTTGTCAATTGTCAATCAAGTTTCTGCTTTAAAACAAATCAAATTGTTACTTTAGTGCTAACACCATGTAAAAACCATTTATGTTCTGTCCACATGAATCGGTGATGTTATGATCTGAAAACATAGAATTATGTTTAAAAAAAATACCCCAGGCAACTTGTATTTACTGGAAATTAACTGCATTATTATTAGTTTCATGCTCACTATTGAAACTCAAGGAGCTTTGTGGTAATCTAAATCTCTCTCAGTTAATTAATGTTCCCACTAGACCAAATCTAAAAAATAACAAATCCACTCTATTGGATCTGATTTTGTCCAATAGAAACGACAAATTTATATCATCTGGTGTTTTTGATCTTGGTATTAGTGATCATTGCCCAGTTGCCTGTATAAGGAGCACACGTATGGGTAAAACAACCCCTCGAGTTATAGTCAAGAGAAATTTTAGAAACTTTATTGACCAAGCCTTTCTATGTGACCTATATCATAGTGATATTCATTTAACTTGTGAGATTCCCGATGTCGAAATGGCTCTGGATTTCTTTGTGACTACTTTTCTTCAAATCACCAACAAACACGCTCCTTATTGGGATGGCAGGTATGCCATCTGCCAAGTTACGGCTTGGTGGGGCATGCCCCATACCTATACAGCACCGAGAGTTTGGCACTTTTCAGGGTTTCCTACAGAAGTAACCACAATGACCATAGACTCTCAGCCCTTAAAAACATTAACTTCTGTATGTTCTGACCTCATGTAACCACACAGCATTCAGATACAACTTCACACATCCACACAATAAAGCCCCAAACTTGGGTTATTTTGCTCTTCTTATCCTTCTCCTCCTCCTCCTCCTCCCCCTTCCCCTTCCCCTTCCAAACTGCCTGCCTCCGTCGCGATGTTATCCAATGGGGAGAATTATTATTTGAGGGTATGGTCCGTATACCTGCTCATCAAGCTCATTGTCCAATAAAAACAATGTTTTAATGTTAATGTAGCTAATGGCTTCATGCTTTCCAAGAAGCTACTGTGGCCTTGTGGTTAGAACTGCAGTCCCTCACACAGTGGATTGTGGGTTTGAGCCCAGCAGGGCAGATGTGTATTTTCCACAAAAACAATGTGCAACTGTTAAGTACTTTTCATTTCTTAGACTGTTATTATTTTCACATTGACACATTAACGTATTTTTATTGCAAAGGCAAAAGAGGTTTCCAATATTAACTGTTCAATGTTTCACTTGTATTTCACTTGTACTATATCAGACCCTCCCCAAACCGGACGCTCGCTCTTGTCTGGTTTGGGGAGGGTGTTACACTCTGCTCTTGCGGTCATGACTGACTGACTGGAAACCCCTTGCCTCGGCCAACATTTCTTTATTCATTAATTTCTTCACTTAAGCTCTGTTCACTTTATCCTTTTCACACATAACACAAGGTCACCATAAAATTAACTACCAGGAAAATTAAGAATTTACGATAATAGCCTACATTAAGAATTGAGGATAGCCTTTTTAAGCTGCAAGCCTTTAAGGGATCGGATTTATAAACCACCAATTCCCCAAACATATCTGATTCATGGTTAGTCATTAAAAAAAAAAAAATAAATAGCCTCCGAATGTGGCTCTAGTCTACGCTACTCTGCTGATAATGTAGCTTACTGCAAACACTTTTAATTATTATAATAATAAGAAGAAGAATAATCTCTGGTATGTACTTTCTTAGTAGTATGTATTGTTTTCTTTCTGGCTAAGATTCCTGGGAAATATGCGTTCTCCAATTAAGCTTGTTCGCCAACGTTACTTCCTGCTTCTCGTCAGGAAGCAGACACAAGCTAGGTAGTCTCAGCCTCAGCCACTTTGACACACTTCGTACGCAGCGTCTGATGCATAGGCTTGCATAAGCTGGACAGAGCTGTGGGAAAACTCACAGTTAGCACTCATTGGCTAGTAGCACTGTCAATCACATGAGTGCCTGCGTATTTCCGGTACGATGCAGTGCTTTTGGTTTTATCAGTCCGCCGGGAAACACGTTAAGTTCTTCTAACTAATCGGTAGCTAGTGAATGCTGCGAATCCATCAAGAACAATGAGTTTTTCGGACCAAGAGCTTAACGCTGGATTGAATAAAGTTTTAGAAGTTCATGACATTCCATCTCTGAAAGATATTCAAGAGTTTGTTTTGAGGCAGATAATTAGTAAACCAGATATACTCGCATGTTTGCCGACAGGATACGTGAAAAGCCTTATATTTCAAGCATGGCCGACCCTCTGCAAACACATACCAGGCTTCCCAACTCAACCTATTTTGTTAGTCGTCTGTCCCCTTACATCGATAATGGAAGATCAGGTTAAGTACCTGACAGGCAAATGGTTGTCTGTGGCATGTGTTGGGGAGAGTGAGGCCACCGATGTAGAAATCGCAGCAGGGTGATTCAACATAGTGTTTGGATCACCCGAATTACTTGTGGGTATTTAACATTTGGTTTTAATATTAGTTTACAGTAATGTTCACAAAGATGTCTAAGAGATGTCTAAGAAGGTCCGGTCAGGTCAGGTTCTGTATCTTTCTTCGGTGTGATAGACTGTTTTAATGGAGATCGCCGTGCCATTTTAGTACATCACATTTGTTTCATGCCGGTCTGTTGTTCTTGTAGCGCTGTTTCTAAATCGACCGCCCTCTGTAGCGCCTCAAAACGTCACGGAACATAGACGGTCTGTGGTTGGTTATCTTGCATGTCAATCAAATGCGCCATCTTGTCAAAGTGGGCGGCTCTTTACCACGTTAAGCAAGTCTATGGACCAGACTTTGTGTTCATCACAAAGTCTGGCCTTCGCGAGACTACAAGCTAGGCTACTACGAAGCGAATCAACATGCATTATAGCCTACATTCATTGCACTACAGAAAACTAAACCTAGCTGTCCGGTACCAAAATAATTCCCGCAGGTAACGTTCTACACTACCGGAAAAAAACTCTTCTGTGCAGAAACTCACTAGCTCGCTCGCTAGCTTGTAGCCCACACATGGAAGGTTGGAGTTACGCATCCGGCAATCCAGTGTTGAATAGCCTAACTCTGCTGTGCTTATGAACTCACTAGCTCGCTCACTAGCTCATAGCCCACACATGGAAGGTTGGAGTTACGCATCCGGCAATCCAGTGTTGAATAGCCTAATGTTAAATGTATTTCATAGAATACTAATAGCCCTATTTTAAAACTGTATTTCCATATTTTACTGATGCAAACTATTTAGGCTGTACTAGCTATTTAGGCTGTATGTCTTTCAGCTAGAATGTGTTTGCATCTAGCCCATTGTGCATGCATGTCTCCATATACACTTGGTTCATTAATTTACATGCTTCTTCGTGATCCATAGCTCAGGTGGTGCTGTTCATTGTATTTCATTACACATTAAATACTGCTCATCTACAAACTCTTTTTATGTAATTGTGTGCTGTTTGTAATAGGATAACTGTTCTCATTCTTGTCAATAGAGGGCGTTATGGTTAACCGAATGTCTGCATACATTTCTTTGGAATGCATGTCTCTCTCCGTGTTTATCTTGATGCATTATTCATCATTAGTTAGCTATAAAAAATAAGTGATATCAGATCAAAAACGTCTACAACGTAAAAAAAGCCAAGTTACTCACACATAGCCTACATAGCGCTGTCTATAAGTTCTTAATTCCACCTTGCAAAAACTAGGCCTGCCTTTAAAAGTCTTGATATCAAAATGAGGCCAAGTTACAACTAACAATATTGCCTATCGTAGCTCACACTAAATAAACTAGCTCTATTCCAAAGCAATGCTATCCAAACTTTCCTAAATTATTTAATGCAACTTGGCCCTGTGTTTCTTCATCTTACCATCTCAAGAGAATGTGGTCAATGAAACTGTATGTGCCACATCAAACTGCAAAATGAAAATAATTTATAGTGGAAATACTCTGATTCAGATGTGTTTCACTTAGAAATTAAGCAGAAAAATTACTACACTATAGGGCATGTTTGAACAATTGTCTGCATCCACTGCTTTGGGTCTATGAAAAGCACAGAATGAATAAAATGTATTATTATTATTAATTATTATTATTATTATTATTATTATTATTATTATATTATTATGTATTTATTGATTTATTTATTTGGATTTCTATCAAAACCTGTGTGGTCCTACAGAGCATAGATATCCTTGTTTTCACAAAATTCTGTTTGCAAATATCATAAATACTATTATGTTAAGAAAATTGGTACTATTACTTATTTGCCACCATCTGACCACAAACATGTCTGGATACGTTTGTAAAAATGCTTTATGTACGCTATTTTCTAGGTTAAAATATTACTCATTTTCATCTGCATTTATTTATTCATCACCCCTTTCTCTATTGTACATGATGTTTCTTCATATAAATGTATGTTTGTGAATTGTAAAGAATGCTGTAGCAGCAGTTAACATTTTAAAACCTGTACATTTTCTAAAGTAAACTTGCCAACGAAGTAAATGTAATTTATTTGGCTTTGTATTTTACTTTATTTATATCTCATGTTATTTAGTTTATTATTTATTTTATTTTATGCACCCATGTTTTCTTGTTCTTATTCATGTATTTTATTTATTTGTTGTATTTGCTCTCGGCTCCATTGTAAATGAGGATCCGTCCTCAATGGGTTTTCCGAGTATAAATATAGGTGTGATGATGATTTTTTTTGTTCACTGGGTAATGCGAATGAGTGCATTTCACACTTAGTATTTTAGCCCATCTACATTTTTAAACATTGAGGAATCTGTTGCATGTGTAAGATCTCAAATGCCCTTAAATCCTTCGAATTTTAACCCCCCTATTTGTTTGATGTTTCAACCTTATTTTTTCATCTTGTATGACTTTTCTTAATTTGGTGAGATTGAATAGGAAAATGAAGCTGTTTTAAAAAGCCCTGTACCAACTTTGTGTATGGAGGTGTTGTGTGGGGTCATTTTGACCCCAGGCTCTGTAGCTGTATAAAAAATAAGGGAAAAAAAAATACATTTATCAGATTTTTTTGTGGGTGATTCTGGGTACTTTTCCGTACAGGTTTTCAACTTCACAAACTTTCACTTACTTCCGGCTATAAGTTTATCACAGATTTTTAATAGAGTATACAGGTATACCTATACAATTTAAGAACCAGTAGGGGGTGCCAGAATACTGTTCTTGAATTGACTCCACTGAGCAAAAAAAGAGGATTATAGTTAAAGCATCCTTTCAATTACTAACAAACTAAATCTCCACTAAATTCCCCACACACTTGCTAAATTATTTCTTGTTCTGCAAGAACAGGAACCACAACTCTGTAACAAGGGAATCTGAGACAGATTCTAGGGGAGTGGTCAGAAGTGTTGTTTCTGCATTTGTCAGTGGGGGGGGGGGGGGGGGTGGTTGGGGGTTTATTAGAGCGGCTTGTCTGGGTGGCAGGACATTAACTGCCCCGGATCAGACGTTTTCTTCTGAAGCCCGGCCAGCAGCGCTCCAGCTAACGGGCTTCATGCTGGCAGGTTCCGCGGATGACTCCACCTTCGCTTGGCCGAGGCCACCGGCTCTTCCCGAGGGCCCGCATATAGACGGGTGGGATCGGAACAAAAGACTGTGACCCCCCCCCCATTTCCAGCAGAGGATGTTCAAACAAAACAAGTGGTGTGGAGTAGAACATGTGCTTTGCCCTGAAGATATGGGTGAATGCTGATGTGGTGCCCTGCTGTGCCAGTAAGGAGGATTCTTGTTCCTACACGTGCAATACAAAACAATAGCTGTGGGTATGGAAAGTATGTCACTCATTGCATATCCTCCTCCTCAAGACACACACACACACACACACACACACTAATTGTACGTGTTTGAAAAGTGTGCAAACGCACACACTGCTGGAACTGTTGGTTGTGCTTTACCACCCTAAATGGGCCCTACAGTGCACAGAAGCTGACGTGCGATCCAAATACAGGATGTGCAGACCGTTTTAAGAACATCCTTCTCTATCAAGGTTGAACAAGTGGGTATCTGCCCACATCACAAAACCCACTTAGTGAGCAAATCTTAATTCTCTGACCGAGGCACAGTGCGGGAACTAGGCTACCGCTCTAGTTATTGTGTACGTCTGCCCTCAGTCATAAGATGAATCTGTTCAGTGTAATACCGGGTGCTCTCAAACCATTGTCTTAATTCATTTCAGAAGGGACTCTGATCTCGGAAGGCATTGTGCTATTCTGCTCTCTGATGTAACTTCTATAGAGCAGGCCTACACAACCAATAATTACTTTAGCATTTGTGTTCCTTTTGTGACCCATTCCCCCTGCTCTGGGTTTAGTTAATCGTCTTAATATTGTCTCCAATACCATCTCCAATATTGGTATTATTGTTCCAAATGACAGTACACTACTTTGGGCAGTGATTACCCCCCGCTCCACACACACTCCCTCCACTTTTATGTCTTCTCTGCAATAGCGTGTTCTAATTTTAAAGGTGTTAAAATGAGGGGAAGTGTGTGAGGAAACTAAACACTGAAAGAACATTGCTCTGCTGATGTGAGCTGTTGGGTTAAAGAGGAGACGATGAGGGATTTACCATAAATGATTATGCCCTTGAAATGCCAGACCGTTGCTTGCTTTCCTTTGATAGGTTTCACATATCGAGAGATGCTTTTTTGCTCTTTGAAGAGATGGTGAGGTTGGGTTCGCACATGCTTCTTTGCAAGCTTGCGAGAACCCACGCACACACACGCACACACACGCACGCACACACACACATACACACACACACGCACACACACACAGGCGCGCTTGTGTGGTGCAGCACCATGTCGTCCCACCTTAGTTTCCATTCAGAGGAGCCTGCTGAAGAAGCTTGAGTTTCATTTACCACAACCATACCATATATATATATATACATATATATATATATATATATATATATAGAGAGAGAGAGAGAGAGCGATTGATGGTCTGGTTGTGGTAAATTAAACTCAAGCTTATTTTTTTGTTGGGGCAAAACTATTTATTGGTGTAATATTTCTGTCTAATTGGTCTTTATTGGTTAATAGTAGGAATACTCCAAGTAGGACTGGTGTCTGAGCAGGGTAGGCTGCTTTGATTGGGGGGGTGGGGGGCATCAAGAGATGTTGGTGGGGCACAAGGGGGGTTATGGGGTCCTCCCCCAGAAAATCTTGAGCCTTTTAAAACTCATGTCCTGCATTTCTACACAACACAGGGAATTTTCCAAAATAAAATGTTTTATTTACAAAATATGTGGAGAACATAATTTTTTTTCAAAGCCCTAGGCGAGATTTGGGATGCTTTCATATAAAGCTAAAGCCATGGTAGGCTAATGAGTATATTAGTGGATTTTAAACCCACCTCCACCTCTAACCCTAACCCCACCCCCATCTTATAGGAGGACAACTTTTTTTATGCCCAATAATACCAAATCATTATCTAATCTTATATGGAAACAAGTATATTAAAGATTACCTATATTCCTTCAACATTTGAGTCTTTTTGTGCTATTTTCTATTCACATGCTACTGCTATTTCCAAGATACAATGATGGGTTTCGTGAGTTGTTGTTTTAAATTATATCTGATTAAGGTGGTTTGATATGGAATGGTTTTAGCAGGTTTGAGTTTCATCAAATTGTATATCTGTCCTGTTTTTTCCTGTCATAGTTTGAGTGAAAATGCAAACGCATGTTATTGACATCACTGTGTGTGTGTGTGTGTGTGTGTGTGTGTGGGGGGGGGGGGGAGGGGACAGTGCATAGCAGGTGGGGGGTGATTCTGGGGGAAACACAGGGAGCAGCGGGTTCAATAGGTACTGTATAGATGTGTGATGTCTTGCAGATGATCATCATGGTTGTGTTGTCTTTGTTTTTCTCCATTTTGTTCCCGTAATTTTCACATAGAAAAGTGATGTCACAGCACTAATTTCTTCCATTTCCCCATAGTGCAGGGGTGCACAACAAGGGCTGATGCGTTTCAGGATTTTGTGCCAACTTCTGCTCTTAATTATTTAATTATCCTAATCATATCTTGATCTGACATTTGTATAAGCACCAGCTACAGCTGCAGGCTGCAAGTGTATCTGAAAGATTTTACTGTGCTCAAGCACAGGCGTGAACGAGTGCAGTTTATAGAGCTGTCAGAACGCTAAAACTAAGGTAATTGGTTGGAATAAAAACCAGCATGCAGTTATGCACCCCTACCATAGAGGACCACATGTAATAGTCAAGTAACTGAACACACATCCATTTTAAAAAGATTTTTTAAATGTTTAATGTACCATACTTTATGAAGCCCTAAATGGGACTGAATCAGTTTGAATTGCATGTTGGACAAAAAAGTAAAACCACACACAGGAACATTCAACATCTGGTCCCTTGCAATTTGCAGGTTTGTTACATAAAAAAAAGGTTCACCAGTTCACAGTTGTCTGCCACAAGATAACAGAGAGATAGTGTATCAAGTGTTGCAAAAATAAATTGGTGGTACACATTTTGTTCCCCTGAACAGAAAATGCAGAATTTGTTATGTTCGGTTTTGTTTTTCCGTAGCCTCCACTGTTCTATTGAGCCCCTACATTTGGTTAATTTTTGACAAGTGAAAACTATAGTAAAATCACAGCGATGCCAGCTGGATGTGGCATGTACATCCCATGACTGTGAAGGGTCTATTTCATTGAAAGAGATTAGCCGGTGATCCCATGTTGTTGGTACTGTAGGTCTGTGGTCTCTGTCCTATGAGTGGACTGTGTGTACAAAGGAAGAGTACGTAAGTTTCTCCTCCCAAACTGCACACCACTCGCCATGCCCCCACCCACCTTGTTTTACATAAAAAATAACAACTTCCTTTCCTTTGGGTGATGTCAGCCAACAAAGTTGACAAATGTGTAGTGGCTGCCAACAGTAATGCTGAAGCAGTAGGCGTGCTATGCCCAGGGCTGCTCTATGCTCATCTATAGGCCTTGCTAATGTGTGACAGAGGAGGGTATTACCCTGCACGGTACTGGACAACAGCTATGAATCTTCAGCTTATTATAGTTCCAACTATGTTGCAAGAGGTTTCTTAGTTCTACATATTTTAATATCCTGATTATAGTTCTAAAAAAAGACAAATTAAATAATGTAGGCATGACTATGATAATTAAATCTTTAACTTGGTTCCTTGCCACTACTTCAGGTAAATGCAGCAATTTCAGGTTTCTGTGAGAACAGTGGCTTTTACAACACAGTTTGAAACTGAACAGTGCAAAATTATTAATTATAAAAAATATATATATATCACATTGTAAACAACAGTATGACCCTTTCAACAAAACATTTGCAATAGTTTTGAAATGTGCAACTCGTTAATGTTTTTTCCATTGATACAATAGAGAAAAGACATGGGAGAGAACATTAACAAAAATGTCTTCAATAATTTAGAGGCCTATTAATCCTTAGTTTCAAGTGCATTGCTCATTTGTTTACACTGTATTAAATAACCTAAAATATCCATATATACAACTTTTGATAACCAGGCTTTGCATTCACATTTCGGCTTACCTATCAGTTCACAGTAGTCTATTCTGGACGGCAATCACTGGACAGTCATATCCTGCCCCAGTGTCCTAGGTCTTCCACCCCTGCACCCTCAGTAGATGTTCAGATCCTTTGTGTCCCTCAGAATCGTTGAGGTATGGCATAATACCTACCCCTTATACCCATTGTGCCTAGTTCCCCAACCATAGATAGCGAGGTCGTAACATCTCCATCAGAATGTGGGGGGTGGCATCAAGCCTCTTCCAAATACTAAGAGGCTGGGGGTCGGTGACTTCAGTTTGCAGTCTCAGACTCCCTCAGTTGCGTTGACTTCTCCTCACCTGTCATGCAGGAGGTCCTGCGGTGCAACTGCAAGCTCTCAGAGACCTCTTGTCTGGAGAGCCGCCTCTTGAACTCGTCCGTGGTGAAGTAGTACATGACGGGGTCCAGGCAGGAGTTGAGGCTGGCCAGGCACAGAGTGACGGGGTGGCAGCGGAGGATGAAGTTGTGGAAGGCGCAGCTGGCGAACGCGTTAGACTTGACCAGGAAGTCCAGGGGGAAGGTGATGTGGTAGGGGGCGAAGCACAGGAGGAAGACCCCGGCGCAGCTCAGCACCATCTTCAGGGCCTTGCGCTTCTCGCCGCTGTCCTGCAGCACGCCTGCCTTCTGCTTCAGGCTGGCCGCCGTCCACCAGGAGCAGGTGAGCACCAGGGTCAGCGGGACCACGAAGCCCAACAGCTCGGCCAGGCTGATGAGGGTCACCCCCGCTCCGACGCTCACCTGCGTCATTTTCATCTCCGAGAAGCAGACCGTATTGCTGGCGCCGTGCCTCAGCAGGGGAAAGGGCAGGCAGCCGAGGCACACCGCCAGCCAGCCCGCCGCACACAGCCCGCGGTCCAGGCGGCGCTCGGACGACGTATAGCGCAGCGGGTAGATGATGAGCATGCAGCGGCGTGCGCTGATGCAGGCCAGGAAGTAGATGCTGGCGTACATGTTGACGTACTTCAGGTAGAAGCAGAACATGCACAGGAAGTGGCCGAAGGGCCAGGAGTAGTTCAGGTAGTAGTAGATCCTGAGGGGCAGTGAGAGCACCTGGAGCAGGTCGGCCATGGCCAGGTTTATCATGAAGATGACGGCCTTCTTGGTCTCCTTCACGTAGGCGCGGAAGACCCAGAGGGCCAGCACGTTGCCGATGAGGCCCGGCACCAGGATCACCGTGTAGAAGATGGCATAGATGAAGTGCTGGTACATGCGCAGCTCGTCCTCGTCTCCGCACGACACGTTAGAGCGATTCATTTTCCACCGCGCCACCCCGGGGGCCGAGAGCCGCGTCCCCCCTCTCTCGGCGATGAGGGCTGCTGTCGCTGTGTAATCCTGTTACCTGGGGGGTGTCCTTTTAAAAACACTGTCTCTGAGCAGACCCTGTGACATCACTCAGAGCGGGAAACCCGTCTGCTTCCAGTGGCCGTCTGTAAGCCTCCGCGTTGCCTTTTGCACGTCCAGGCTAGCGTTCATGATGTCCAGTCTTTTCACAAACAGGGAGGCTCAGAGTCTGGCAGCTCGGTAACGATCGGTGTCCTGTATCAGTGTGTAGAATCCTGGAAAGGCAGAATAAAAAAAAACTATTAGTGTCAGACCACAACAGGAAGGCAAGTCATTGGAGGATCCTGCATTTATGGTATTATAATCACATTTGTTTTTCCTCAGTCTGGAAGTGCTCTAGAAAGAGCACCAGACACCATATGCAAAGTGGTCTTTGTTGGCCGCAGAAATGCAAAGCCGCATGTTAGTATTACATAGTTTTGACGTTTTCTGCCAAGAGTGAAAAATCCAGAGTAAAATATCCAATTTTGCATTAATATGCTTAAAATTTAAACTAAATGCAGTACTTGATAGTAGTATTACTGTATATTGTGCACATGTATCTATCAATGGATGAGACTGATCAAGTCTTTCATTTTGTTTGTTTGATTGATTGATGGATTAATTAATTAATTAGAACTGATTGCCATGGGCAGGATTGACACCCCTACCCAACCTGAAACAGGCCCCCGGCTCAGGATAAAGGATAAAAACATGGTTAAACGTGGTAGCAGAAACGCATTAGAAAGTGCTATTTACACTAGATGTTAAGTGGATTAGTTGCTGTGTAGAGTACCTATGCTTCTACTCTCTGTGGCGAATCCTGGGACCTCATTCATAAAAGCGTATCTTTAACTTTCACGTAAGCACATTTATGTAAGTGGACGTAAGCATTATTTATAAAAATTGGCTGCGCTTGTTTAAAATAGTGTACGTCTATTAATCTCAAATGAACTTCAAATTGAACGCACGCGAATGAGCTCTGTAATTGCACCCTGGTGGTGACTGGTCACATACAGTACATTTAATAGAAAGTTTAATTTTCAACACCAATAAGCGTTCATGTGCGGCTCTCAAGCCTGCAATACTTCGGCATAACCAGCAGGTAACGCGCGTACATCAAGTGAGGACCTGACGTGGAGCTACGACCGTTTCCACCGTCAAATGGAGTCACATTTAAATTTTATAAATCGCTACTTTGTCGTGATTTTCGATGAGATTCAAATTTGATCTAAAGTACTTTTTTATATAAATGAGGCCCCTGGTGTTTCGCTAGAGAGTGACAGAGACAACTCTCATACCCATCTCCACACCAGGCAACCGCCTCACTGCTGTGGACAGGAACTAAACCTATGCTTAAATTGCCAAGTCTGAACCCACAGAGACCAACGGCATGAGACATAGTCAATACAATCTGCTTTTGGTGGCAAAGAATAAAAACAATAATAATTTTGAGCACTTGATATCCAAAAGTCCACAGAAGACAAATAAATGTATGTTTCGTGAAACAAAAGTAGTGTTTTTGTGATGTTCTCACTCCCGTCCTCTTGTTTCCCGTGTTTTCCCTCTCCCCCTGTCTCGTGTTCGTCTCTCCATAGTCCGTTTCCCCTTGCTGCAGGTTGGGCGTGCCAGTGCTGCGGTTGCTGCTGATGTGCTGTCGCTTTTGCTGCTGCTGTCGCTGCTGCCGCCCTGCTGTTGCTGTGCCGCTACTGCCGCTGCCCTGCTGCTTCGCCTGCGTCCTGCTCGGACTCCGCTCCACTGTCGTACACTTCCTCTGCCACTCCACTCTGCCCTGCTCCCGCTCCCGCTCATCCCCTGCTCCAACTAACTGGTTGTCCGTCTCCATCTCCTACCCTGGCCTCTCCTGCTCCCACTGCTCCCCTGCAGACTCATACCTGGACTGTCTGTATTCTATGTTCTCCCTATGCTTCAGGAGTACTGGTCGAAGCATAATTTATTAGAGCTACGCGCTCTGTCTGTCTGTCTTGTGAAGTCCAGTTCCAGCTTGGAACTTTAACCACCTTTAGCACACTCCATCAACATCCAGGTGATGTGCGATGGTACGGGTAAGGTTACATGTACAGTATACTATAGACTATTCACAATTATCCTGGATCAAGATATGACTTAGCCTATATATATATTTGCCAATAATTCCTGTAATCTTCTGTGGGGTCAATCTTCTGTTACGGGACAATGGCTATCCATTAACACCTATATCAAGCCTAATGCGCAAATTGTCATGTACACCTAATGCATGAATTGTAATTCAATGTAAAACTCGCGCACTACAATAGACGGACATTTCAGTTCTGAAAATTCAAATGTCATTACAATACAGCTTTGTTCATCTAGGCCTACAGCCTGTAAGTAAATAGAATGGTTTTGACTGAAAAAAGTTCAAAACCTTGTCCAGTGAATATTGCATTTATTGTTTTTCAAATAGCCTATAGCCTCATATTTTTTGTAATTACAGTGACCAGGCTTCCATACTCTCAGGTTATTGAAACCCAACTGATTTCACCTGTTATACCATAACTGAAAAAAATGATTTTAGAGATATTTAATTAATCAATTAATTCACAATTCATTTTAATGCCATTCTCTGCATGTACGCTTTAACTTCATGCAGGAGCAGGTCTGTTTCACCTGCTGTAAATTGTACTTTTCACTGTCTTCCCGAGAAAGTGGACTTGTTGTTAAAGCATTAGGCTCCTAGTAAAACACGTTGGTCACATTTCCATAAGCAGGACATTATAAAACAAGGGAAAATATGCGTGAACCTCTGAGTTGCCAACCTGACAGCTTTATTGTATTTAGTGTCATCATTAAGGCAAAATAACGGTATTTACAGTTGCACTCACAATTATTCAACCCCCTAAACTTTTTGCACACTTTATTGTGTTGTAGATTTAATTTGAAATGGATAAAATTGCCATTTTTGCCCATCAATCTACACTCAATAACCCATAATGACAAAGTGAAAACATGTTTTTAGAAATTTTTGCAAATGTATTAAAAATCTAAAACTGAAATCTCTCATGTGCATAATTATTCAAACCCTTTGCTTTAATGTATTTTTAAAGTATTATATTTCATATTTGGTCGCATATCCTTTGCATGCTGTTACTTCCTGAAGTCTGTAACGCGCCGTCTAACTAGCAAAAGTGGACTTGGACATGCCCTAAATGCACTTGCGCCTAGCGTTTTAGACGATGCTCCAAGATCGTCAAGACACAGCCCTTGGTGTCAAATACTCTCTGGTACAGGAAATTCATCTGAGAGTGAGAGGCCTGCCTGGTTAGTGCACTGCAGGTGTGCTTGCTATGTTTGTTGCTGAAGGTTGCATCTGTTATACCTCAGTAATGTCATAGGCCTTTATAAGAATGATGACTAAAGTTAGAGGAAGATTGTACATTTCCGCCGAAATGGCATCTGCTTTTGCATTTGGAAATGGTTGTCTGTCATGCTGTCACGCAGGTATTTCGGCAGCCGTTGCTCCACCACCTGACAGCCTCTGTGAACTCAACCGACCTATTTGAAGAAACAATTGCCCCCCCCCTCCCCCCCACACAAACACACACACACACACACACACACACACACGCACACACACGCATACACACACACACACACACACACACACACACACACACACACACACACACACACACTGGGTCCTATCTTACACCCAGCGCAAAGCGGCGCTAAGCCAAACGCAAGTGTCTTTGCTATCTTACACCTGGCGGTAGGCTCATTATAACGCCTAACGCTCACGCCGTTTAACTAGCATGTACTCTTGCGCCGTTTGGGCGTGTTGGTCTTAAGATGAGGAGTGGCCAGGATTCTTTTTGGCGTATTGCTATCTTGAGCCAGCAGAAAGCGCTTGCGCTAGAACCACCACTAACCTGGTCTAAAGTCATGTCGCAGTTGTATACATGTTATTTTAACGGCGCATATAAGTGCGTCTACAAAGGCGTGTGCACAATGCGCGTACCCTCCCCTCTGTTACACACAGGGGCGCGCACAAGCATGATTAAAATATCAAGATTACAATGTGAAATAGTATTATTGTGTAGCCTATATCAAAAAAATACATAATAATAAAAGGGTCCATAGCCTACCTTTCCCTCAGCGAAGGGGAATGCCATGCACATTAAATTGCTTTCAGCCCACTCCATCAACATCCAGGCGATGTGCGGTGGTACGGGACAATGGCTATCCATTAAAAAGCAGCTGATGACACCTATATCAATCCTAATGCGCAAATTGTCATTTACACCTAATGTGTGAATTGTCATTCAATGGAAAACTCGCGCACGGCAATAGACGGACATTTAAGTTCTGAAAATGCGCTTCAGATGTCATTACAATACAGCTCTGTTTATCTATGAATACAGCCTGTAAGTAAATAGAATGGTTTGTGACTGAAAAAAGTTCAAAACCTTGTCCAGTGAATATTGCATTTATTGTTTTTCAAATAGCCTAGACTACAGCGGATTCGCTGTGCATAAGGTTTTTTTCGATAGCCTATGGTTAAAAAACGGAGATAAATGTCACCATGTGAACTAAATTGTAACCTTAGCTATTCTTCATCCTTCATATTTTTTAAATTACAGTCACCAGGTTTCCATACTCTCACCGTTTAAAACCCAGCTGATTTCATCCGTTATTCCATAACTGAACAAAACGATTTTAAAGAGAACTAAGCGTCTAATTAGAAACTAAAACAAATTTGCAGCACGTTACACAATTAATTCACAATTAATTTTAATGCCATTCTCTGCACGTGCGCTGCATGTTCTCTGTTTCCCCTGCTGTAAGTCGTTTCACGGTCTTCCTGGGAAAGTGGATTGTTTTAAAGGATTACGCTACGAGTAAAACAGGTTGGTCACATTTCCATAAACAGGACATTATTAAACAAGGGGAAATATGCGTGAACATATGGGTTGCGAACCTGACAGCTTTATTGTAGGCTATTTAGTGTCATCATTAAGCCAAAATAACGGTATGTATGTTATTAATCAATATTAGCCTACTATGCAGGTAGCCTAATGAACTTTGGATGAAGCTTGAACTTCAAAAACTCCATGAGAACAGCCTCTTGGAATTGATGTTTGACACTTTCATTGCATAATCAAACGAAATTCGCTGAACAAGCAGGCTAATTTGGCGTTTTCTAAGGTGAGACTGAAGCCATTGATAGCTTATTCTCAGCTGTTGCAGGTCCTTTTAACAAAATTTAACCGCATATATTTTGTAAAATAACAGCCCTGTCTGGAATTACCGGGAACTCATAGGCTAATGGTTAGTCCGAATAATATTGATCATACTCCATTTAGCCTATTCCTTGATCACACTAAACACGCACGAGCATGTCTGTTTCGCCATCAAGCAATCCGCCAAAGTGGAAAAGCAGGCTTTTAAAGGGAATGGGATATGACATTTTGATTGGTTTATTGCATGTCACGCCCAAGACACACCTATAATTAATGAAGCGACTAGGTTCAGCCCAGTTGCACCTTGCGCCGTGCTTAGCGCCAAAAAAACACGCCGTTAAAATAGCAAAAGTGGACTGGGACACGCCCAAAATGGACTTTACGCCATGCGCTTAGACTAAGCGCCAAGATCGCCAAGATAGGGCCCACTATCTCTCTCTCTCTCTCTCACTCTCTTGCCCTCTCTCCTGCCACAAGTGGATGACACCCTGCCTTGGCTGCCTTCTCATAAAGGTCACTATAGACTTAGTCTATAATTTAAAAAAAGTATTTTGTAATTGCACCTGGAGATTGACACAGACAAAAGTAGACAGTAAGTATGGAAACAACTGCTTCAAAAAACCCGAGCTTGTGAATGTGAATACTTGCTTATCACATACTTTTATTGTGATGTTTAAGGGAAGTGTCATAATCATATAAAGTACTGAAGTGGGGGTAGATCTCATTTCTATGGAAGAACAATGATGATATTTAAAGAAAATATTCAGGAGTAACAGGACCAATGTGAAATGATTAATGTACACTTGATTTCAGACAGAGCTGCTGTAATGAACATGTACCCTCAGCAGGCAATCTGTGGATGGGGCAGCATTCTAAACAAGGGCTCCCCAGACCTTTAATCTCTAGACCACCATATGTCCTTTATCCAACACCCTGCATTGGCTATTTGATACACTAGCATGTCTAAGTTGACACCAGTATATCTGGGATCTGTTTAAGGCATGTCAATATAATACTATATATTTTGTTACTACAGCGATCACAGTGTTACAAATTTGTGAACCAGAAAACGGTTCTTTTAAGTCAAAAATATATATTTTATGAAATTTTGCAATGTACACAGAATGTTCCTCAGGGGGAATTTTTCTTGTTTTCCAATTTGCCTAGGACCTCCCCCTGGACTATGCATGTGTAATCCGTATATATTGTGTTAGCAAGCATTTTTTTATTTACGATAAGCTTCTTGGCTGCCGTGGTGATGATAGTCACCAGAAATACTATGAAATTGGAAAATTTTTACTCTGTGAATAAATATATAGTCTTTTAATATATTTGTCATCCATTTATTTATTCATTCACTATTTTATCTATTCATTAACTTCTTTTTTTACAATTGTGTTATGCTCACTTAACAACAAGCCAAATAAAAAGTACATGGCTACAATGATTATATTCCAAACTCCTATAAAAGTAACATTGACCTCATATAGAGAGAGCACATAAATTGGGCTATCACATAAATTACATGTCAAATATTTAATATTTAATATCTTGAGACAATATGCTGAGATTTATAGAATCCAATTTTTGTCGAAATTTTATTGTATTTTATTAATTTTCATATGAATAAATGCAGGAATATATGGTATATTAATGAGTCAATACATTGTGAAAAAATTCAATATTTAAATACTACTCAACTCATTATTATAAATTATTATTTAATTGCACTAATTTTCACGTGAAAATTATTTAATAATATTTTATAATGATGCATTATTTTATAATTTCACAATTTCACTCATATACTGTATAGTATATTGCGGTATTAATTGATTATTCATTTCATAAAGTTGTATTTATTTATACAATTTTCTGAATTCCATAGAGATTGGATGTGAAATCCTTATCCTGGTACATCTATGGCATTTGCAATATTGGTTATACTTCATACCCTTTTGCAGTACTGTGTGTCGGTCATACAGTTATCACATGATGAGTCTACTGCAGGAGTAATATGGGGAAATGCCTGCACCTGAAACCAAATTGAAAGTGATTCTTGCCTAACCATCAGTCCCAGTGAGCCGTCACATCACTGAAACCCATTATACAGCAGTTATGTGGTGTTACCCCCATTGAAAGATGCTTGTTAACTTCCATATTTTGATAACAAGCTGCCCATGGATGCCCTTAATAATGGCTGTGCCTTTTTACCCCCAACTGGCCCAGTGACTGAAGTAAAGCCAAATTTCTGCAGTGACTGTGAAAAAGTAACAAGCTCTTGTACGCAGTAGCTTGCCTGGCATTAGCGTAGTTCAGAATTGCAGCTAGTAGCAGTCCACGCAGTAGCAAAACACAGGACTCCCCATATGCTGAATGGACCATTTTAAACAAACACTATTTTAATAGTTCAACCAAATTTCTGGTTAAACCAAATTATAATATGGGTTGCATGGATTGACTTTCCTAATCCTAGTGTAAACAAATTTAACAGTGAATTATTTAGCCACCTTTGCACAGTCATAGCCTTGAACTCAAATTGTAATTTCCTAGCCATATTGCAGTAGCTAGATGCTCACAAATATAGTGGAGTTTTTCATTCATTGTTCAGTCAATTCCCTTCTTATTCTATGTCAGTGACCTTAATATTGCTCAGTAAAATAGCACGGATTAGTCACTGAGCTGAACTGAACAATATCTATCATTTTTACAGTTCAGAGTTACTGTGCTATGATCTAATGACCAGTGATTTATTTTAACTTAGTTTGAATGTTTGCAAAGATCAAGCTTTTTCAGATGTTACTAGTTTACAAGAAACGCAGGTGGAGGTGAAGTGTGTGCAGGAAGTGCGCAACTGTTTCGGTAAACACAGCCTTTTACCTAAACAAAGCACGACGGTTAGTCAGGGCCCTGCCTGAGCACAAGAGCTTTCAGAAATACATCTCTTTCAAATAAAAACCATGTTAATGTGCTGCTAATAATTAATTATTCCTCTGATTTTCAGACCCACAAAAACATGGCTCATTGACAGCATAAGGTAGGAAAATGGTATTTTAAATGAAGAGGGAGTTTGTCCCATGACCTGTGTGTTCGAAGATACTGCTCTTCTGCATCACTTATAGCTCCACCCATGCTGACTCTGGAAGAACAATACTCCTTTAAAATAATTTCCCTCATGTAACAAGTGCATGCAATTTATATCATCCCCCTTCCCTTCAGTGACTGGGCAGTTTTAGCTAATTGCTGGATTTCAACACAGGCCTTGCTTTGAGAGTTCTTTTTTTAATTTTGCAATAGTAGTAGTAGTCTGCTGCTACCGAGCTGGTCATCTTGCAATGTCGCTGTGCCTGGCCTCATTAAGAGTGGCCCTACATGCTTAGTGATCGGATAGCGAGGCTTAATGAATCGACAGTGGGCTGTTTATCACTGACTACTATGAACCAAAGGTCTGCACACAACTGCAAAAAAACGTATGATTGGCTGACAGTCATTGATACTCTCATTGGCCCTTGATAGCTCCAGATTCATGAAGCCTCACCATTCCATCACCTGTCGTTCCAGATGAAAGGCCTACTGTTTCACTACAAAAAATGATTGCAGAAAAATATGGAAATACGGGAACACTTCCTGTGTATAATGCGGATATCAAGCAGGAATAGATTCTCAGGGTTGTATTTCCTCATCTCCTCATACAAGGACCTTCTGTGTCTGATCCTATTTGGCAGAGGAGAAATAGACAATATAGCCTCAATGCAAGGTCACTTAATAGGCCGTTGGGCCGTTTCCATTGTCTTATTAAACTGGCTGCTTTCTCCCCAGGCTGAAAATTGCGATCTGATCTGGCAGTTGTTTGTCTGTTACGCCTTGCTCAGACTTCCTGGAATATGTTTTGCCACTCATTGTTGCCTGTCACTTGCGAAACATCGGCAAGTTGAGCTGCCTTAGTCACTGAAGCTCCCACCAGAAGTGCCCCAACAATCACCCCACTTTAAAAGTCAATGGGCCTCATTCAAAAAATGTTCGTTCTATTCTTATTTTTGTCTTTAAGAAAAGTTCCTACGATAAAACCGACGAGGGATTCGTGAAACATGCGCAGACCATTTCTGGGCATATCCCAAGTGTATCAGATGATGAATGCTGATTGTATGGTAAGTTCAATGTGCATGCCTGTTGATGTGATTAGCATAAGGAAATACCCTAGCAATCCCATAAAATGTGTGCCGACTTCAGGGCCATATGCAAACATAAGCCTTTCATCGTTCTCCGCAAACATATCTGCATATTCCCTAAAGACGCATTCTCTCCCTGAGGCACAGTTAGCCAAGTAATCCGAAAGCACCGAATATACCATTGACATTGCATGAATAATTATGCTTTATAAATAGAAACCTCTTGTGCATATATGCCTTTTCCCTTGTTTACAAATACACATAGATTTTTATCATGCCAAAAGAACAAATTCAGATATGAAAGAACATGATGAATGCCACACAGTTACACACATTTTACTCGCAGGCATGTTTCGTGAATGAGGCATATTGAGTTCTCCTCCTGCAGCTATGGTAGCTACAAATATAGAAGGCCAGGCCTGTTTAGAATATTCATACATGACCCTATGAGTGCTGGGATGTTATGAGCGTTGCGAACGAGGTGCGAATGAAGTTCTGTCAGGAAACTCTTGCTGCAGCCGACCATCGCGCCTCATACCAACCAAACACACGCAAACACCTCTAATGGAGCGCCGTTTTAAAACCAGGAATCAGACCTGCCAGTGCTGCACATGACTGTGCTGCTCTTTGTCAGTTTTGCTGTTTCTGTGTTAAAAAATTCAAGATCACCCTCCACCACCCCAGCTTACCACCTGTTTGGATCTGCTTTTAGTACGGGGGGTTTCTGGTCATCTCTGTTTAGTGGGGAGATGCCCATGCTCCAGACTAGTACCTAAAGCAGATCCATTCAGTGCCAAACCGAAATAATTCACATGCATTAAAACATTTAATTTAAATACGCAAGTTGTCCTGACGGAAATTTGTTTAATGAATGTCTGAGCCATTGCTGCATTTCTGTGTTTTATTCTCTCCCTTCACGTTATCTGAGACCTTGTTTTCCTTGTATGTTTGAAATAGGATGAGATTTTCAACATTAGTTGTTTGAAAGACACAGCAGCAAATTATTTTTAGATCCTGCGCATAAATTAAGATGTCAATTGTGTAGAGCTCAGGACACCAACGCAAGAAATATGAGACATTTTCATATCTTGGCCAGTCTGATCATAATAAGGAGGGTAACATCACAGTACACATCATAGCTATGCCGGCTTGCGTTGTAATAGTACAAGAAGTACAAGGCAGGGTTTTCATTTACTGACCACAGTGCAGAGCTGAGAGTTGAGAAACAAAAGGTACTCAACAACTCATGGTCCAGAAAGAATCCTGAGTGTGTCAATGGTGACTATGGTTGTGAGTCCAGCAGCCGCAGGGCATTAGCCATAGGGTCACACAAGGAGGGAGCGGATTGCCAGACAGGGTATTGTTCTCCCCAGCCTCTTGCCCATTGCATGCTGGGATAGGCTCCCAGGGATAGGTTAGATAATGCACAGATGGCTGGTATTGTTCACTTCATCATGCAGTAGCCTCCCCTCTTTTCAGTCAGGTATACCTTTGCAGCTGCATGGGCCTCTGGTGTAATAGCTGCATGGGCCTCTGGTGTAATAGCTGCGTGGGCCTCTGGTGTAATAGCTCCATGAGCCTCTGGTGTAATAGCTGCATGGGCCTCTGGTGTAATAGCTGCATGGGCCTCTGGTGTAATAGCTGCATGGGCCTCTGGTGTAATAGCTGCATGGGCCTCTGGTGTAATAGCTGCATGGGCCTCTGGTGTAATAGCTGCATGGGCCTCTGGTGTAATAGCTGCATGAGCCTCTGGTGTAATAGCTGCATGGGCCTCTGGTGTAATAGCTGCATGGGCCTCTGGTGTAATAGCTGCATGGGCCTCTGGTGTAATAGCTGCATGGGCCTCTGGTGTAATAGCTGCATGGCTCAGCTGGCAGAATGCCAAGTGAAAAAAAGCATTGTGGAGGACATTGCAGCAATGGCATGAGGTACTCTCACTTGAACCTTCAAAAAATAAAAATTAGATCAAATAGTCTGAGTTTAAAGGCAGACTTGAGCAAGAAACATTTGTTTTGCACTTTTACTTTTTTGTATCAGCTAATTCTGAGTGTGAGTACATTTCTAAACTTCCTAAATTGAATTAAAATTTAAATTAAATTTTTGTCTTAAGCACCAACCTGTTACTTTTGACTCATTAACTAGGTGCCGGCCCTCACCTTGCTTCTTTATGGGCTGACGATTCCAGTGGGTATAATTTTTTACTAGAGCTTTACAGCAGCAGCATACAGCTCACAGAGGCGACAAAGGCTCTCACCATATTTTCCAAATGCAGCCATAAATTATACATTTATTCGTATTAGTTTAGTTTACCGTATTAGCCGGTCAAATAGTCACAATATATACAGAGCAGTGGAAATTCATTAGGTGTTTATATTCTTCACCAGGCTTTAAAAAGAAAAGCAAAAAAATATGAAGCTAGAAGATGACACAAATACAGGATGTGCAAAGGTATGAGCAGTCAACAAGCCTTTTGAGATAATTTTGGTTAAATTAGCGACAGCGCCTAAAGTACAGAAGGGCACAGTGCATGAGAAAGCCATTTTGATTGGTCCTATCTGGTTTGTACACTGACAATACCATCACATTCTCTGTGATCTTGTGTGGAGGTCCAACGGCTGGCACTGTTCCATGCTAGCCACGTGTTTACAGAGCAGACACCATGTAAACCACTCCCTCTGTGCCAGGCCAGTATACTGTACCCTTCCAAAATCTGTGTCTGATTCACGGGATGCCTCACACCACCTGGACCTCCCCTCGCCCACTAGGGGGATTTCCTAATTCTGACATGCTCTGACTATCTCAACTAATAACTCCTCTGTGACGATCACTACTTAGCAATGCAATGAGTTTCCATTTTGAATTGTGTTTGAAAAGCTCAAGACTCCATATCCCATCAGCACCTTTATGAAACCCACTGTAGGACTTTACTAATTGAACATACTGGTGGTATGTATGTACTGGTGTATATGTGTTGCTCATTTAAAGCAAGCCCTTAGAGTTCCCTTAATTCAATGCCCCTGATTCACTTGTGTTTCTCATACCAGTGGTGCAAAAAAAAGCCTTCGAGCACATTTCTCGAACCAATGTTCCCCTGGAACAATTGCTTTATAATATCTACAATATTTTCATTGCGTTTGCATACAACAGGTACAATTGTAACAAGTACAATTTAGGAGTGGTCTATGGGTTGGTCTAAAAGGCTATTGATCGGTTCCTACCTAATGGGCTAGACAGCATCCCACAACAGTACAAAATCGTATCTAGCCAAGAAAAGTTGCATGGTGACTGGTTTAGAAGGCATCACTAATGAATGAGGAATATATCATTTATACAAATCAAAAAACACTTGTTGATGTGAAAGGCATATGAACATGCATTTACTCCTTGTTACAACTGTTTTTGTTTTGTTTGGTCCCCGAGGACTGGAATGGCCCCTTCTATTGATTGGTCAGGAGGACCCTCTGTTGCTCAGAGCACTAATGAGGTTCAGTAGGCATGTTGGTGTGATGTGAATAAACCCTGCTCTTGTTTCACTCCCCTCTGAATACAGGCTGATGATTGGGTAACAAAGAGGTCAGAGGTCAGAGGTCAGTGCAGTACATGGGGAGGTGAACTCAGGACTGAGGAGGCCAGTCTATCTGGGGAGTCTGATAATGAATGTGACCTTGGGGGATTATGGGATGGCGTCCCATCTTGTAGCCTCCTCTCCCCACTTGGAGAAGGCAGAGGGAGGAGAGAGATGTAGGCGATGGGCGGATGTGGAGAAAGTTGGCCCGGGACCCCAGCTAATGGGCCTGTACTCTGTTTGTTTGGCCCTCTCAGCGAAGGGTCACGAAAATGCATTTGAAATTCCAAAATATTTGGAAAGGTTTGAAACCCTCTGGCCTCTTTTCTCAAGATTTTTCAAGTGACTTTCTTAGCCCCACAGTCATTTGCCTCTCACCCTGCCTGCTCTCACAGAACAGCACTGGTGCTTTGCCTCTCACCCTGCCTGCTCTCACAAAACAGCACTGGTGGTTTCAGGGAAATCCCTCCAGTCAGCTGTTTCTTATCAGCACACAAACTGGTGAATAACTTTTGATTCATTATGTACTTATTCTTTCTAACCCTGTTTCTTCGCTGGTTTGGAACATGAAAGCGTGTTGTTCGGTTCGGATCGCTCCCCAGTCGCATATTTGTTCTCATCTCTGTTCTGTCATGTGAGGGCTGTTTAAATTAATGCGCAGATGGAAAAGATGAGTGCACTGAGTCATCTTGACATGCTCTAAGTCATGTTTCCTTTCAACTTTCAGTGAAAAAGCGAGTGAGCTTTGTTTGTTCAGGGAACTATACCTGTCAAATTGCCAGAGAAGCCGGACATATATTAACATACACAACACCTTCAAAAAAAGCCTTCAGATGTGTCCCACCACTGTCCCATTATCCTATAACCTGCTGTAATCTGCTACTAAACCAGGAGTCCGCCGTCAAGTTCAGTGTCCTGGGAAAGGCTGATGGAGGCACGTCTGGAGCCACATGTGAGTGTTATGGGTCTCGGAAAGAGCCACTCCCCAGGTACCACGTGTGGGCCCCTCCTGTACACAGCCCTGGTCTACAACCCCACAGACCCCCTAATACCCCCCCGCCCTTCCCCACAGGCTCCCCACTCCACAGCAAGAACCCAAATATTTCACATTCTTCAGTTTGTCGGTGGAAAATCAGAAGACCGCACAGGAGGCATGACTGCACAGGAAAACTATTTTGACCGTCTCCCCCGATGACATACCCCCCCACATGCACATACATGCGTTCCCTCTCTTACACAAACACACACACACACACACACAGATACAGAGAAGGGCGGAGTGTTTAAGGTAGTGCTCTTACCTCCAGACTGGATCGTAGGCAGCTCTGTGTTCCTGGTGTTTGTATCTCGAGGGAAAGCCGCAATAATTACAGACATCAGATCATCCAGCACACATGGTCCTCCAGCCAGAAGTGAGTGTGATAGGGTTAGTGAGGGACTCTCTCCCCCTCACTGTCTCTCTCTCTCTCTCTCTCTCTCTCTCTCTCTCTCTCTCTCTCTCTCTCTCTCTCTATCTCTCTATCTAGCTCTCATACTCATTTAACTTGCCTGAACTCTCTCTCCCTCTGTGTTGTATTTTATCTCTCTCTCACGCTTTCTATCAGTTTCAGTCTGTCTTTAAAACAGAGCCGTTTATCACCTCATAGCACTTCCTGTACTTTTCTGGGGATGTGGGTAGAGACATGTGACTGTTTCAGACTTTAATATTTCAGTTCTGTTATTTGAAAACAATGTTCTAATGCAGCTCATGCACATTGCAATAGGTATTTCTCTCTCTCTCTCTCTCTCTCTCTCTCTCTTTCTCTCTCTCTCGCTCTCTCTTTCTCTCTTTATTGCACAGATATTTGTTGTTCAAACAGATAAACTACACAGATAGAAGGTCAGACAGGCCATATTGAGTGTTTTTTTAGATTCCAAGCTCAAAGGTGAAGCTCCAGTTTATTCTTTGCACACAATGTGACAAGTTGTTTTTTTCTTTCCTTGAACATAACCAGTCATGTTCTTCACCAACATTGAATTAGACCATGCACCTTTTAATGTGAGTTTAGCCTTTTGTGTTTGATGATATAAGCAAGGAATTGATGTTGACATGACAGTAATCCGTTTTTTTTTGTTTGTAGTGCTGTGAATGAACATGATGACCCAAGCCACAATTGTATTAAATGGAAATTCTGAATTTGATCATGAACAGAAAGAGCTGAATATCCTTTCGTGACAAAAGACAGGGTTTTCCTTGTGAAAATTACAATATTAAACCATCAGGATAACGCAGCACTAAAGTTGAACACCAGGGGGAAGTGTTGCCCTGCCAAACTGTTGCACGTGAAGAATGCGAACTGACTTAATGCACTCATTTGTGGTTGAGCAAGAAAGTGAAGAGTGCCAACAGTTATTACCTGTATTACAGTATAAATAGGTTATTGGAGACCTGTCTGTGTGACATTCATATTCATATGCCTTATGAACACATTAGCCCTTACCAGTCCTAATGGGGTTGAGGCAGTGGAAGTTCAAATAAGCCTATATCAGGCTATTTGGCCCTTCACAGAGCATCATCCACCAGGAACAAATCTGTCGTTTATTCTACTTGACTTTTTTCTGTAATGGCTTTCAGTGCTTTCTCCTTCGTGGCGGGTATTCTCAAGGTCCTGAAAGTCCGCTAAGGCATGTCCCCTTATGACAGCTGTTTTTGTTGCATCACCAGTCATGCATTAGATAGAGAGAACTTCTCTTTTCGGCTGTTTTGATAAACTAACTTGAATGAGGTGGTTGCCATATACAAGTAACATTATCCCCCATGGTCCCCACATGTTATTTCTCAATGGTGTTTTAGCCAGCAGCTACTTCACTTACATTTATAGATGAATGTGTCACTGTTTCAGTTATATATCGTTAAGGTGATAGTAATTCTTTATGAAGAATGCTGAAAAGTATTTCAGTCATTCAGTTGTTAAAGGCAATATAAATTAGCTAAAAAGGTTTTTTTTTTACCTGGCAGCTGAATGATCAGATCTCAAACAGTGTTATTAATTTAACACACTTTATTTGTTTGCTTAAATAGGCTTCAATATTGTTTGCATCCGATCTTGGATGAACTAGCAATGTTGTAGGATGTTGTTTGTCTTTGTGAACTACAACATTACAGAGATAGTAGTGTTCCGGTTTTATTGGGAGTCAATGGGATTTTTTCTGATGTTGTCACAAGGGAGTCATTTTACTCACAAGCTAAATAAGTCAGTATTCTTATTGGAATAACGAATTAGTAATGAATTAGACATTTGTTTGGGAAGTTACCTTGGTGGATTGAATAACCCATGGAATTTTTTCATGCCGTCACATTTTCTTACATGAACTGCACAAAAACTGGGTAGCAAGCTTGCTTTAGAGCTAGATCATTGATGCATATTACCTGCGTTATGCTTGGATATTTATATGAATGTTCATATATTATGATTGGTCGGTCTTGGTGTATGCACATGAAGTTCCCCTACAAATTATAATATGACTACAACTTTCCATTGACTTTATGACACATGTATCTTGTTAGCTCTTCCTCCATATTTGAATGTATGGTAAAATTATGTTATGCATGTCTGAATATTTGGATAATCATTTTCAGGGGGTGCAGTGCATCAAGTACTGTAACAACGTGGAGCCACTCTGTTGTTACCTGTGCAATCAAAATCATCATCTTTTTGTATATATATATATATATATATATATATATATATATATATGGGCCATTCTACAGAAGTCGTGCAAATTGAGGGTTGGAGAAAAGTGTAAATTTGTATTATTTTTGCAAAATTATTTTATAATATATGTGTTACACTTTATCTGAGATACATAAATATACTAGATGTACAGTGCAATCACATGTAATTTTTTCAGAATAAGGATGAATTTACTGACTGCTCCTAAATATGTCACAACCGAAACATGGTGTAAAACCTCATATTATTCAAAATTTTAACAAAACAGCAGGTGTTTTGGTTGTGACCACATTGTTGCGGTTGTGACATCTCTTACTGAAACCTGAATTCCAAAGTTGGGACAGTATGTAAAATGCAAATAAAAGCAGAAAACAGTGATGTGTAAATTCTTTTGTCTATATATTTAAATGAAAACGATATTTAAAAGATATTTAATGTTTTACCTTAGCAACTTCATTGATTTTTGTAAATATAGGCTAATTCCGAATTTGATGCCTGTAACACGTTCCGAAAAAGTTGGGACAAGGGTATAAAAAAGACTGGGAAGGTTGTGGAATGTTCAAAAAACACCTGTTTGGAACATTCCACAGGTAAATAGGTGAATAGGTGACAGGTCATGCTATCATGACTGGGTATAAAAGGAGCATCCACGAAGGCTCTGGCATTTATGAGCAAGGATGGGTTCACCACTTTCTGAAAAACTGCATGAGCGAATAGTCCAACAGTTTAAGAACAACGTTTCTCAACACACTATTGCAAGGAATCTAGGGATTTCACCATCTACAGTCCATAATATTAGGAAAAGATTCAGAGAATCTGGAGAAAACGGGCAAGGCCGTAAACCAATATTGAATGCCCGTGACCTTCGATCCTTCAGACAGCACTACATTAAAAACGGCATGCTTCTGTAATGAATATAACCACATGGGCTCGGGAATACTTCAGAAAACCATTGTCAGTGAACACAATTTGTTGCTGCATCTACAAATGCAAGTTAAGACTCTACTACCCAAAGCGTAAGCCATATATCAACAACATCCAGAAACGCCGCCGACTTCTCTGGGCTCATCTGAGATGGACTGACGCAAAGTGGAAACGTGTGCTGTGGTCTTCCAATTTGAAAGTCAAATTGTTTTTGGAAATAATGGACGTCGTGTTCTCCTGGCCAAAGAGGAAAAGGACCATCTCAATTGTTACCAACACAAGGATCACAAGCCAGCATCTGTCATGGTATGGGGGTGTGTTAGTGCCCATGGCATGTGAAAGCACCATTAACGCTGAAGGGTACATATGCATTTTGTAGCAACATTTGCTGCGATCTAGACAATCGCTTTTTCAGGGACATCCCTGCTTATTTCAGCAAGACAATGCCAAGCCACATTCTGCACGTGTTACATCGTCATCAGAGAGTGCGAGTGCTAGACTGGCCTGCATGCAGTCCAGACCTGTCTCCCATTGAAAACGTGTGGCGCATTATGAAGCCCAAAATATGACAATGGAGACCCCGGACTGGTGAGCAGCTGAAGTCTCATATTAAGCAAGAATGGGAAACAATTCTGCTTTCAAAACTACAACAATTAGTGTTGTCATTCCCAAAAGATTACTGAGTGTTGTTAAAAGGACAGGTGATGTAACACAAAGGTAAACATGCCCCTGTCCCAAATTTTTTGGGAGGTGTTGCAGGCATCAAATGTAGAATGAGCTGAATAAAGAATGACATGTAGAATAAAGTTGATTAGTTAGAACATGAAATATCTTGTCTTTGTACTGTTTTCAATTGAATACAAAAAGGACTCACAAATCATTGCTTTCTGTTTTTATTTACATTTTATACACTGTCCCAACTTTTTTGGAATTGAGGTTTGTACATGTGCATTGATTGTCTCACTATTTATTGTCTTTAATGAGAATGTACGGACAAGTGTCACCAACCGAAACAGGCCTGTCAAAACAATACCATTTGTTTTGGTAGTGACTGTTTCGGTTGTGACAATTTTGGCTCATATCGGCCACAAAACAAAAGATTTAGCAAGCACATGGTTAGCAACTACTTCTCTGTGCAGATGCACCTTCCTTTTAATCAAATCTACAGTTATGAAATCAACTTTTTTTCTCTAATATGAAAACTTGGGTGTTTGGGACTAACCACAGACTAATTTTCATACTTTGAAGGACAATTATATCAAAACGCTAAAACCTAGCTACTCACCATGTGACCTTGATTCATAGAATGCTGTCTAATTTCCTGGTTAAAAAAAGTGGTGTGTGGCTACAAGCAGGTTCACTGCACAGACTCAAACAGTGTACGTTTCGGTTGTGACGTAAAAATTGGGGACAGCATTTTTTCGATAGGTTTTTTGAATTATAAAATTTATTACAAAATAGATTGCATTATTTTAACTTATATTTGATAAAAATTCACATGCTTTATTGAATGAGACAAGTCAAATAATTGGCAAAAATATTTTGGGTATAATTTTTTAATGCATCAGTTTAAGGGTTGATAGTGGGGACAGCCATCTCCCAATAGGAATTTATACTCCCAAGAGTATAAGTGTTGATTTTGGATAAATGTAACTATTATTACTGAAATTTATATCTTGGATTATATTAAAAACATAACATGATCTAATGAATTATATAGCATTGAAAGATTTTATTGGTCAATGTCTTACTTTTATCAGAGAGGGACAGCAATTTGCATGACTTTTGTAGAATGGCCCATATACACTACTCACAAAAAGTTAGGGATATTTGGCTTTCGGGTGAAATTTATGGAAAATGTAAGTTCACGCTACAGTGATATTATACGTATCATGAAAGTAGGGCATTTAAGTAGAAGCATGCAATGGTGATTTCCTCATCTCAAACAATTTATTGAAACAAAAGCCAACAACAGTGGTGGGTATACCACAACAAAAATGTCAATGTCTCAATAACTTGTCATGTGCCCTTGAGCATCAATTACAGCTTGACAACGACGTCTCATGCTGTTCACAAGTCGACTTATTGTCTGCTGAGGCATGGCATCCCACTCTTCTTGAAGGGAGGCCCTCAGGTCATTGAGGTTCTGGGGTACAGAGTTACGAGCCTCTACACGGTGAGTCAGCTGATCCCATAGGTTTTCTATGGGATTCAGGTCTGGAGAAAGTGCAGGCCACTCCATTTGAGGTACCCCAGTCTCCAGCAGCCTTTCCCTAATGATGCGACCTCGATGAGCTGGAGCATTGTCGTCCATGAAGATGAAATTAGGCCTGTGTTGTTCATGCAGGGGCACAATGACTGGATTAATGATGTTATTCAGGTAGTATGGGCTTGTCACTGTACCACTCACAAAGTGTAGGGCAGTTCTGTATTGACTAGACACACCTGCCCACACTGTAACACCCGCCACCACCGAAGGGGTCGTCTGGTGACAACAGTGGCTGATGCATAGCGCTCTCCTTGACGTCTCCAACATCGTTGGCGGCCATCATTTCTGCTCAACGTGAATCGACTTTCATCAGAGAACAGCACTGAGGCCCACTGGTCCCTCGTCCAGCGTAAATGCTCCCTGGCCCATGCAAGACGATGACGCCTGTGCCTGGTGGTGTGGTCAGGTACCCTTGCAGGTCGTCTAGCACGCAGACCACGCTGATGTAAACGGTTTCGAATGGTCTGACGTGACACTTGGGTGCCTCTCACCTCCCTTAAATGTGCCTGGAGTTGAGTGGCATTCATCATCCGGTTCCGCAGGGCACTGTTCACAATGAAGCGGTCATCAGTGTGGGATGTGGCCAAAGGACGTCCACTTCTATGCCTTTCTGTGACTCTTCCAGTCTCTCTGTATCTCTATTGCAACCTGCTGATGACACTCTGTGACACTCTAAGCTCAGTGGCCACTTCCCTCTGAGAACATCCTGTTTGAAGCCTCGCAATGGCGAGGTACTGTTGATAAATTGTTAGGTGTCGTCTTGGTCTCATGATGTCAAAATGTGAACAGCATGATGAAGAGGACTGTTTAAATACCAATTCTAATTGAACCAGGAAATTTATTGGTCGATTCATGGATCAAACACCTGTTGTGAATTTTGCCGTTCAGCTCCTTGTTAGAGAACAGCAAGTTGTGCAAAAAGTACTGAAACATTGAATAGTTGGACATGTGCATTCAAAAGTTTAGAGAAGGTCAAATTAATTTCACCTGTAAAGGTTATAGTGCATTTTAGGTTTCATCCTGAAATTTCACCCGAAAGCCGAATATCCCTAACTTTTTGTGAGTAGTGATATATATATATATATATATATATATATATATATATATATATATATATATATATACAAACCCCAATTCCCCAAAATTCCAAATTCCAATTCCAAAAAAGTTGGGACAGTATGTAAAATGTACATAAAAGCAGAAAGCAGTGATTTGTCAATTCTCTTTTACATATATTTAATTGAAAACAGTACAAAGAAAATATATTTAATGTTTTACCTTATGAACTTTATTGATTTTTGTAAATATATACTAATTCCGAATTTGATGCCTGCAACACGTTCCAAAAAGTTGGTACAGGGGCAAAAAAAAAGACCGGAAAGATTCCACATGTAAATAGGTGATGCTATCATGGCTGTAAGTCATCAAGGGTCTGCGGTATCAAACAAGCCTCAGAATCTTTGCTGCCAGATACCCTTAGAAGGGTTTCTTCTCCTGACTTATTTTTCCATAAAGTTCAATAGGAAAATGAGTCAGGAGAAACAACCCTTAAAGTGATCCATCCATATCTACTGCATATCTGGCAGCAGAGTGATGGTTTGAGGCTTGTTTGATACTGCAGACCGTTTGAGGCTCAGACCCTTGATGACTTACAGCCATTTAGCCAACCATACTATTGCTGTGTAATTTACAGCTTAATCTAGTCAGTCCCACCCCCCAATTCCCATAGAGATCCATTCAAATGCAGAGAGGTTATAGTATCGCTGGTAAGAGTAAATGAAAATGAGATATCAAGAGTCTTTTGATATCCTTTTATACCCTGTCATGAGAGCATCATCTGTTTACCTGTGGAATGTTCCAAACAAGTGTTTTTTTCGACTTCAACATCTTTTTTTTGCCCCTGTCCCAACTTTTTTTGGAAAGTGTAGCAGGCATCAAATTTGGAATTAGTATATATTTGCAAAAATCAATACAGTTGATAAAGTAAAACATAAATATATTTTCTTTGTACTGCTTTCAATTAAATATATGTAAAAGATAATTTACAAATCACTGCTTTCTACCTTTATGTGCATTTTACATACATGTATATACTGTCAATCATCAGCAAACCGATTTTGAATATCCATTAAAGAATGGCCATGCCAGAGACCTTCAGCTCTTACGTTTGGAAACGGCATACTTTTCATCTAAAGGAACTGTTATAATTTATCACTTTCAAGTTCCATCTACTGTATTAAACAGCAGCAACGGAAATGGAAAGCTTCCACAGTTTATGTTGACGGGCTTGCTGTGCAAGGAGCTATCCCATAACTGACCACTAGATGACAAAGCCGTTCCTCATTACAGAGCAAATGTCTGACAACCCGTCTTGTTTTTGGCGCGTATTTTTCATCGTGTGATTCACATGCAAGTTTTTAGAAAAAATGTAATGTAGTAAACCGTTGAAGAGAAGTTTGATTAGTCTGTCATTGTGCTTTCACAGAGTGCTATTATTTCATCTGGCATTAAGATTGGTTTCACTTTTGTTTGTGTGTGCTAAATGCCTTAGGCGTGTATGGAATTTCCTCGATTGTATATGTTTGGGACAAAGACATATTTATTTGTAATCAAGCAATTCATATGCAGATTCTCAGCTTTTATTAAAGGACATTTTTATGCATTTTGGTTTCACCACATAGAAATTACAGTGCTTTTTATGCATAAAAAGTGCGTAAATTCAAGCATAAATGCATTTTTCTTCCCAGTTTTTTAGCTTTGAAAAACTCCTTTGTTGCTTTAGCAGTATGTTTGGGATCATGTCTTGCTGTAGGATGAAGTGCTGTCCAATGAGTTTGGCAGCATTTGCTTGAACATGATCAGATAAGATGTTTCTGTACACTTCAGTATTAATTATGCTGCCGTCAGCAGTCACATCATCAATGAAGACAAGTGAGCCAGTACCTGTGGCATACATGCCCAAACCATAACACCCCCACCCACCATGTTTCACAGATGAGGTGGCATGCTTTGGATCTTGGTGAGTTCCTTTTGGCCTCCACACTTTGCTCTTGGCATCACTCTGACACAAGTGAACCTTGGTCTCATCTGTCCACAATACCTTTTTCCAGCACTCTGTAGGCTCTTTTAGGTACTTATTAGCAACCTGACCTGGCCATCCTGTTTTTGCGGCTAACTAGTGGTTTGCATCTTGCAGTGTAGCCTCGGTAGTTCTGTTCCTGAAGTCTTCTGTGGGCAGTAGTCACTGACACATCCACGCCTGCCTCCTGAAGAGTGTTTCTGATCTGTCGGACAGATGTGTGGGGGTATTTGTGATTGTTGGTGACAGACCTGGTGGTTTCTCAGAAACAAGGAATAATGGTATATTGCTCAGCTAAAAATCTATTAAATATTTGTTTAATAATTGGTTAGTTGTTCAATTTGTTATCATTTAAAACGCTGCTATTTAATAAGTTGAAGCGATCTGAAGTGCAGTGAGATGCTATCTTGTAGATATGCAGTAGCTTGATATGTAGCCTATGCCTTGCAGTTAATTATTTGCTGTATTGAGTATCATTGGCAACTGAAACTCATTTGAAGTGGGTTTTGCAGCTGTGCCCCACTGTAGAAGTCTCACTGGAAACAGCTGCGGGATCGAGCAATGTGAAAACTGATTTCAGACGTTAGCAGCAGGGTTCCAGGTGTTCTTGACCGTCTCAGTGGAATCAGGTGATATCTTTTCAACACTCACATCTCCACTGAGTGGTTATGATGAGAAGGATAAGGAATGGAGCTGACTCTACTAGATGACAGATATGGCTTAGTTTACAGAGTAGGCCTCTATCGCAACTATCATCACAACAACATTTTTAAATGTCCAATGTTAGACTATAGACAGTAGACAACAACAGTAGACATGAAAACAGCCCAGTTAGTAGTCTCTGTCTAGCTTTAGTCATTGAAAGAAGTCCTGTTGTGATGACACCCAAAGGGTGCTGTGGTGGAGAACATTGTAATCTGTTGTCACTGTAAGGTTACTAGGGCATAACTAGGGCACAGGAACCACAGGAGAGCATGTTAGGCTACAAGATGAAGAAACTGAGCCCCAGTAAAATGGTATCTCAGCCATTTGCCAAAGGTTAAATTAGTTCAAGGGGTGAGCCTGCATGTGAAGATATATCTACTGGAATGCAACTAGACTTTCCACTGTTAACGGCCCTTATCTGACTGCTGTAATGACCGTGTGCTTCAGTTACACATGCAGGCATTATTCAGTTGTGGTTTCAAAGCCATCTGAGTTCAGCTCCTAAGACAGTTGGCAGTTTACTTGGGTGAGGGAAGCTGTAAAACCACAGTTTGATACTGTGTGCCAGGGCATCAGCACTTACATTTCAGTGCACAAAATTTGTATTTAAAGAGAAGCCATGTATCCAGCAACCTGCATGGATGCATGTTTGCTTATGTGTGTGGGCATCTGTGTGCAAGTGTGTGTGTGTTTGTGTGCATGTGTGTGTGCATGACTGTTCATGAGTGTGTGTGTGTGTGTGTGTGTGTGTGTGTGTGTGTGTGTGTGTGCATGAGTGTGTGTGTATGTGCCTGACATGCTCCAACAGTGTATTTGCCAGTGTTTGTTTCTGCTGTTGTTGAACAGACTAGCAGCAGTTCTCATCGGTTTATAATGCAGTGTTTTTAATTATAGTTATTCTAATATAATATTTATATTAACTTATTCATTACTTTCATACATTTTTTATTACTTACATGTCTTTTACTGTCATTTTTATTACATTCTATTTGTATCTGTTTATAAAAGTAATATATGAGCTTGTGAACAATACAAAAAATAAGGGGAGTGAACTGTTGCGCAAAGTTGGCTCAGAGCAGACGCATGATACCGAGTGACAGGATGGCAGTTTAAACCATCAGCAGCCTCGTGGGTTGGCACAGTTTTAAGCAGCTGCTGATGCCAGTGTGTTTGTTTTAGAAAACGCAGTAGCACTTCCACCCCCTAGAGGAACAACTGCCCTCGTGCCCCCAAGCTCATGAGAAAACACGACTCTCACCTCTTTGTCCCCTCTTAACTCTGCTGAACAGTGCAGGAGAAATCTTTGGCTCCTGACAGCCCGCGCATGCGAATTGGGGACGAATCAATGGTCTGGGTGGGGACTGATCGAGTCAGACAGCTGTGTGCAGGAGCAGGGGCAGGGGCTGGTGAAAAGAGAATCAATATTTCAGTCTGTCAAGTTCCCAGCATCCCCTCTGAGTCTCATTAACCTCATGAACCTGATCCTGTTGCTGCTGTGGGCTCAGAGAGGTTACCGATAGGTGACAACAAGAATCTGTCTGTACACAGAGTGAGAGAGAGAGAGTGAGTCTTGGCACACATCACTGCTTTTATTGAAAAGTTAATGCGTGGAGAGCACATTTCTGAGTCGAAATAACCTACAGCATTTGTTTTATTCTGCCAAGAGAAAGATTCCCAATAAAGGACATACTGAAGCTCTGGCCATCACCTAGTTGGTATCAATTGTTGGTATCAATCATTAAAAAAGACAATAGGCTAGAGACTGGCCATGAGATGACTCAACTTCTAGTCCTGCTCTAGTCTAGTTCTGTCATTTTGAAAACCTTTTGGTCATTTCTTCATTTACACAGACCAACTTTTGCCATTTGATTTACTGCAGCACACAACAGGACTGTTTCCTTTGAAAATCCTTGTTTACTGTCATAGTTTTACATGACTTTTAAAATGAAAAAGACAACAAATAGCTTACATTAGCATCACATGCTAATATTATTTCCTAGGTACAGAATTGCCAAGATGTTACAAGCCTTCATCTTCATTTTCTGGTTCAATAAACAGCATGAAGATTTAAGATAATTATTTAAAGTCGGAAGGACTCCTCTTTGAGGTTTTAGCTGAGATCTAAGCTGAGATCCAAGTGGCCCAAGCTGTTGGAGAGCTTCATTGCTTCATGGTATGTTAATACTGTTCATTATAATGACAAGACAAGCATCCAATAACTTTGCTGTATGATGTACACCTGGGTATACATGGTACAGCAAAGTAGGTAAAACAAAATTGAACAAACCTATATTTTTTAAAGCAGATTGTTTTGTAGGCGGAAAAGGCAAAAGCCAGGGTTGGCCATCTTCACCACCACTGCATCCCCCTGTGAGACAGTTGTGCTTGAACTGCGAGGGCACTGTCCACATCGTCTGTGCGCCAACAGCATTTAGTCTTCATCTAGCTTATTTAATTTTCACGGAGGGGGCCCGTGGGGAGCACTGCAGTTGTTTTCTCTGTACCCCCCAACAGCTAGCAGCCTACACCTTGTCTCCAGACATAACATAGCATAACATAATGATGAGAACAATGCTCGCCATTTTCTTACCTCTAAAGGGTACCTAGTGCTCACCATTTACCTAGATAGCATCTAGCGCTGTATCAAGCCTGGTCTTGAAAACCCCCAGAGTCTCAGCCCTGTCACCTCCCCTGAAGGAGGAGGAGCTCTCCAGGCTCATGAGACGGCCTCTCAGCCCTGTCACTCCCTGAAGGAGGAGGAGCTCTCCAGGCTCATGAGACGGCCTCTCAGCCCTGTCACTCCCTGAAGGAGGAGGAGCTCTCCAGGCTCATGAGACGGCCTCTCAGCACCGAGCTCCCGTGGCGGGAGAGCTGTTCTCGGAACTCCTTGGTCAGGAAGTAGTAGATGAGGGGGTTGAGGCAGCAGTTGAGGCTGGCTATGCACAGGGAGATGGGGTGGAAGTGCCTGACCACCAGCCGCAGGGGGCAGTGGGTGATCACATCCTGGGAGACCAGCATGTAGAGCAGGAAGTTGGCGTGGTAGGGGGCGAAGCAGAAGAGGAAGACGCCGGTGCACAGCAGCACCATGTGCAGGGCCTTGCGCTTGTCACCAGCCGGCCGCCGGGCGCGGCCCAGCGAGCGGGGCGATGCAGCACCGAGCACAAGACGATGATGGCCAGCGGGAGGGACGAAGCCCAAGAGCTCGCCGAAGGCGATCATGGGCACGGCCAGGCGCAGGCTCAGCTTGACCGTGGGCAGGTCCTTGAAACAGCCCGAGCTGCTGCCGGGCGACGAGCTGTTCCTCATCAGGATGAAGGGCGAGCAGCACAGTCCCACCACCAGCCACACGGCGGCGCTGATTCGCACGTCGTAGCGCCGCTTCCAATTCTTGGCGCAGAAGGGGCGCATGAGGAAGGTGCAGCGCTGGATGCTGATGCACACCAGGAAGGCGATGCTGGCGTACATGTTGAGGTACTTGAGGTAGAAGCAGACCAGGCACAGGCTCTTGCCGAAAGGCCAGGTGAGGGTGAAGTAGTAGTAGATGCCGCAGGGGCAGCGACAGCACATGCAGCAGGTCAGCGATGGCCAGGTTGATCATGAAGATGATTGCTTTGGTCTTCTTGCTGTGTAGGACAGAGACAACTGTTACAACAACAACAAAAAAAACACAAACATGGGTTCCTTATGCTATAGTATTACTATAGTATTAAAGCTGCACTTTTACTATTGTTGTGCTATACAGCAGCAATGCTATATATTTAGCACTTTGTGGTTCATGTTAAATTTTCTGAATTTAGTCATTTGTTCAAAAAGAATAATCGGTGATCTGTTGCTTTCTGGGAATATGAAAGCTAATTTATTTGAGGGAAATTGTCACTTGCTGGCTACACTTAAAATAATAAGAAGAATAATTGGATTTTTAAATAAAAACAATATTAAGGAAAATATGTATTTACTTATTTTTTGTTATGTTTCAGTCATCAAGAAGTATCTGTTTGCAATGGAGCTGTGTGCATCTAGGATGGTGGTCCCAACCCTGCTCCCGGAGATCTACCTTCCTGTAGGTTTCCACTACAGCCGCAAGAAAGCACATTCGACAGCTAGAGAGCTCGTCGAGCTGCTAATTAGCAGAATCAGGTGTGCCAAAATAGGGTTGAAATGAAAGCCTACAGGATGGTAGGTCTCCAGGAGCAGGGTTGGGGGACCACTGACCTGGGAGATGTGTACGTAGCAGACCTGTGCCCACCTGATGAAGCGACACAGCACCAGGAGCGCAAGGCTGTTACCCCAGCAGTCCGGGTATGAAGATGAGCAGGTAGAAGTAGGTATAGAGCTGCTCCATTGCGTGCTCCCATGAGCTCATGTTGTAAGTGCAGATGGCTGAGCTGTCGATGGAATAGTTATCCCCTGGCCATGATACATTCTGGGGGATCATCCTGACCCTGCTGTGTCATTGATTGCAGCCTTGCAGAAAATTAAATCTGAGTTGGAGAGGAACACAATATTGTTTCGGCATTGTTAATCATTTGTTACAAAAACTGATTTAGACAACTGTAGGGTTATCGGTCGTATTAAATTCGATAGAATTTGAGCTTTGAAAAAAAAACATGGTTTTTCTTAATTTGCGGTATTGTCATCCACGTGATAAGAGAAAAAGTCGTTATTCATAAAGATCACTGCAAGCTTCGTATTGATATTTTTATCAAAAATACAAGCTGCATCACATCAAGAAGAAGACTATTGGCTTACTAAATACATTATTTGTCTAAGGCTGTTCACTCAAAAAAAGCATGTTTTGGAACACATGTTTAGATGCCAAAGAGGTTCAGCTTAGTTAAATACTTTCAAAGTCAGGGAATCTGTTCCCTGTTGCAGATGGTGCCACAGACTTCCAATATCAATCAGTGAAGGGAGATTGAGGCTTCATGAAGCATCAAACTGGGTTTTCTGTCATGTAATTTTTTTTTGATTGGTACAAAGCAGTAATTGATAGCACAGCCACAGGTGGTCATGAAACCTCACTCGCACACCCACATCACAATCCCCCTCCCAGATTCTTGTGATGGGGGTGCGATGTCCCATGTTATTCCTGAGCTTGCCATCAGTGGCTTGACCAGAGGTGTAAAAACACAGGCTCAGAAAGTAAAAGTCCTCCCCCAGTATTTTGTACCAATCACCTGAATTTGCTCATTCTTCAGCCAGGAGGCAGAACTAATTCATAAAATCAGCTGGCTGAGTTAATGGGTGGAAGAAACACACGGCATGACTTTTACTTTCTGACCCCTGGATTTTACACCTCTGTGCTTGACTAGGCCCTGAATGAGACTAAAGTCATTATGCCACCTCCATCATCACAGAGATTCTTTGTCAAGTCTGATTGACCGTAAAATTTAAACAGAACATCAAGTGCAGCGGCACGTGTGTGTGGTCTGTTCTATGTGCACACAGTAGCAGGAAGTGCCTGTCTGGGTGCACGGTACGTTATGGTGCCAGTGTCAAAGTGTGGGCCTGATAGGTGCAGGCGCATTTTACTAGCCCAGGGGGCTGTGGGGTACTGCTGTTTCCCCTGGGCACCCTGAACAGTGAACACCACAGTCATTTTATGCCATGAGATAAGCTTGCAGTCTTTACGGGTGGTTTACCAGGTTTTAATAAGGACATACAGTACATACAGTATCTGGCACTATAAGAAGGATAAATTAAACTCATGAGATTCTATAGCTGCAGTACTTGTAATCGTGTAGCTGTAGTGTACTGTATACAGGACTGTTTACTCAAGGCATCCTTCACACCCATGACAAAATGATGTGGTTCATAACCAGGGGGCCACTCTCTTACTGAACAAATGTAGCCCACTGAAGCCCAAGCCAGGTTTCACAACAGACTACTCCCCTTCCTCTACAGACCACAGACTGAGAGAGGCAAAGAGAAAGAGAGAGAGAGAGAGGAGAGAGGAGAGAGAGAGAGAGAGAGAGAGAGAGAGGAGAGAGAGGAGAGAGAGAGAGAGAGAGAGAGAGAGAGAGAGAGAGAGAGAGAGAGAGAGAGAGAGAGAGAGAGAGAGAGAGAGAGAGAGAACTGGTCATTGATAATGAACATAAGCTAAACAAAACTACTGTATTTCAAAAACACCCTGATGTCAGGAAAACCTGTATGACTTATCACCATAGGACACCAAAAAAACTGGTATAGAGTGCATCTTACACTTAAAAGCTTCAGCTTGGTAGTGAATGAACAAAAGTAGAAAGCTTCAAGTACAGAAAAATCCAAAGTCAATTACCTCTAGAAATATAGCTAAAACATTTCCAATATATTTTTAAAAACCGGCTCAGCTTATTTCATGTTCACTCATGTTAAAGGGGAATTCCAGTGAAAAATTATGTTTGATTTGTAGAAGCTGTCCTCTGGATTGGATGGGTATGGATGGGTATCTTCAAATTAAACTTACCCGCCCACTGTAGTTTTTCATTTTGACATATACCTCTACCATATTTTTAACTTTAGCTGTCAATATTTCCGTTCACAGATTGTATTGGCCAGCCACAAACTAACAGACTTAATTGTGCCTTGATCTGATAAACAAGGTTAATGTTGTATTTTGGTGGAATTCCCCTTTGATGAAGTCCTTATTGTGAAGAATACCATGATTATGTCAACACTGATAATCGTTTGGCCTCATTGCTTCAGTCAAATAGATCTGTTATAAAAGAGTAAGTCTGTCATATAAAAGACTGTCATTCTCTCATATCAACTCCACGGAATGTTGATATATCAACATTGATATGTCTTTATTGATATACCAAACAGGAAAGAAGCACTCATATTAATCTCTCCTCCATTCTGATTGCATTATCTGTCCTCGTTCTGATACATAGCATTCTGTGGTTATTAAAACAGCTACAGTATGTGTTCTTATCAAATGTTGCAAATATTTCTTTGATTCTCTAAATCAATGTGTTTCACATGCACTGTCTCTTCTGACAGACTGTGGGTATGGATGCTGACCTCCTCTATCTGAACGCACCATGAGTTCATCTCCTCTGTGCCCCTATCTGTCTGGTGAAAGTATTGCTCCACATCTCAATGGGAATTAATTACGTAGATTACACGTTCTCAGGAAGGTACAGGGAGGACTGGCTAACTATGTGCCCCAGCACAGTGAAGGACTTCACTCATTCCTGCAAGACCACATATCAAGACCTTACATGTGGAAATGGGGTCACAGTGCCAAAGCCTAGTAGTCTCCACACTCTTGTGATGTCACACCGTCTGGTTCATTTGCATGTTGGGATGATGTCATAATAAGCTAACAAATATACAGTAAGGTTTGATGATAGTAAACAATCACAGGTGAGTCTGAGACCGGAAACCTACCATCCATCAAAGTTCTCACCCAGAACCTTAATTCTGCACTGCGGATTATTGGTTAGAGGAGTTGACTTGTAAATACACAGTGGTAGGCTTGAATTCTGCACTGGGCAGGTTAACTGCTGTTACACTCTCACGTATGGATAAAATGCATCAAATGCAAGCCAAGCAAGCCTCCAGTATTAGGACACAGGTTAAAGGAACCTTACAAAACAAATTATAAACACGATGAAACAATGGACATGTCATTTGTGTTTCACATCCTGTAAAAACACATAAATTCCCCTTCAATGTCTTGTTCTGCTGCTGCAGTAAATGCACACACTAAAATGGAGTGGCCTATGCAGGCCAACATGTACAGTGTGTACTCGTATGTACACTCCCATACTGGTGCTGCAGTCACAATCATGTTATGAAGTGGGTCATCAATTAAACTTGAACTGATTAGTGTTGATCATGTTGTTTCGTTTTTCCATTCAATAATGTACGATGTTTTCAAATTTCCTGCTTGCTATAAGGACCAGTCTGTTTACTCTGCTGTTAGCTATGCCATTTTTATTATAACAGTGAAAGCTGCTTTTGGAAGAGGTTCACTTTTTCTATTTAAAAGCCCAATTTAAGCTGTATAATTTACCTGCAGCCTATTGGTCAAAGGGGAACAGAAGTTTATATTCCTTTTCTAGAGCTAAGAATAATAATTTTCTTCAGAACTAATTATAATCTATTCAGTGGTTAAGTTGTAACTTGACTACAATTTAGACTTTATACCTGCACATAACACATGTCATAAACAAAGGTTTGCAGATATTTATGTTGTATTATGTCAGAACCTCTGAAAAGCATTGTGTTCTCACAAGAATATAAATTTCTGGCATTTGAATTTTGTTGCCAATAAAAACGGAGCACAGTCTAATCTGGTTTCCGGTTCATCTCACTCAATGCAGGAGAAAGCTGCAATACTATGCACACGTTTTCACATCATATCTTCTGTGTTTTCTTTAGATAATTGCCATCACTAAAATGTTTATTTTTTTGTCTGACCATCCAAAATAAACTTTCAACTAGAACAATAGGGTTTTTGCTTCAAGGAAAATAGTAGCTTAGTCATGGCATTTCAATACATGACTTCTACTATCCTTCAAGAAGAAAACTCTTCAGGAAGCAGGGAGAACACATATTATGCAACATGCACAATGGATTTTTCACTGTGTTTAAGTACAAAAGCATCTAAATATTGGAAATCTGATTCTCTTTGAAACTATCATGACACAGAAGAGGTACACATTGCACTCTACAATACCTCAAAATCATGCCCAGGCCCCAACAGACAAAATAACTAATAGTTTATGCAATCACTCCTAACCGCCCACTTCCTGCTAGAGTGCTGATAAGAGCCAACAGGAAGTCACACAATACTGGCCATAGAACGTCACACATGCCATCTAGGTTGTTGCCATCTGCGGGGTATTCGGACTAATCAAAAAAATTGGAGCAACTGTTGTATTGAATTGTGCAGTAACTGAACAACGCCCTTCTTTTCAGATCAGAAACCTCTTTGTTTTTAATCACACTGCGTCTTTCATCTTGCCCTTGTGTGGTATGGGGCTGGAGTCTGACATACACACACATACATAAGTTTACCTGTGGCCTCCACCTCAGCTGTCTTCCTGTTTGTCGAAGCACTTGAGTCAGTGTCCGCTGGTTTTAAATGTGTTTTAGCTCCAGTGATTCATTTAAGTTGGTTGGTTGGCTAGTACATCTATTATTGGCTAATAAGTTGGTTGGCTAATACATCCACATACTGTAACTTGCTTTCAATGCCTTAATTGGATGCTACGTGAAAGGAAATTGCAAAAACCTGCAGACACCGTGGCCTTCTTCTAAAAGTACATCTTTAAAGCATGGGCCATAGCATCCCCAAAGGATTGGCAGGCCTTTCAACAATTCAGGAATAAGTGCATTAGGGAAATCAGAAAGGCCAAATAATCCTACATTGTTGACAGGCTGTCTGATTGTAATGGTAATCCTGCTAAATTTTTGGAAAACTGTTAAAGTGCTAAACAATGCACAGGGTTTGTCTCTACATATTTGCTCTTAATAAGTTACAGAATCAAGAGCAAGATAATTTGGTAATGTTTTTACTGAAGATTTAATTTATTTGGGTAATCTATTTGAAAAAAATATCTGCCCTGTAACACTGCGAAAAACAAAACTCACACCCACGATAAAGTGAGTGGTATCATTTCATTTTTAATGTTTGGCTGCTGTGTAAGTCATCTCGGTGGATTTGGAGGATGCTGATTCTTATCTCTCAACGTGGATAATGTTGACGTTACCATACGTTTATGTTCAAGTCAATTGCTGGATGTGACTTTTTCCGACAGTTTCCGACTCCCCCGTCATTTCCCTATATCAAAGCAATTCTAACGTTGTTATTCTGTCATGGTGCTGTATTCACTGTGCAACCCGTGCCAAGTTATTCAGTGCTGACGCAGTGTGATATTATATGCCCAATGTGTTTTTCATCATCCATAGTATGTGTGTCTTTTTCTAAACTGGGCGGGTGGTGATGGAGTGGTAGGCTTCATGTAGGCATGATTAAAACAACAGTCAGTTTGGTAGCAATGCTTGTAAGTGTTTTCAGTGATATCATAGAGGCAGAATGCAGGCAATAATGGCAGATGGGCATCAGTCTAGTTTTCCTGAGATTTCCAAAGGGGTGCCCCAGGGTTCCATATTAAGTCCTTTGCTTTTTATTTTATACATATAAATGGTCTTGGCTAACTGATTACGAATAGTTATGCTCATTACTATGTGGATGATCCCATCATCAGCAGTTCACTTGCTAAAGCTTTTAATAATTTATAAGATGCCATTCAGAATGTTCTGATAGATCTTAAACTTTCTCTTAACCCAGCCAAAGCAAATTATATGCTCCTTAGTATATCAAAATACATCATAGAAATTTGAATATCTACTATGGTGGTTTTACTATAATGGTGTTAAAATCCAGAAAGCCTAGTGTTATAAGTATTGAGGTATCTGGTTAGATGAAAACATGTCTTTCAAAACACATGAACAAGAAGTGTGCAGTGTACACTCAGGGTTATTACTGGTGATAGCTTTAGAACATATCACTGCACATTGTATGAATTGGCTTGACCTCACTTAGTACTATAAGAGAATACCTCCACCATATGGTAATTTACAAAGCATTGTTATATAAGCTGCCATCTTGTATCCTTTACCTTTTTCAATTTAGATGTATTGGACAGCATATTTACTCTCAGGAATATTTTATTCTTTTTAACCCTCTTATGAACACTGAATTAGGAAAGACAGCATTTACAATCTATGCAGCCTTTAAATTAATCAGCTACAGGTTACCTTCAAATTGAACAGACTGATAAGCACTTAGGGGTTCAGACTTTTTTTAAATTATTTTTTTGTGCTGACTTTCCGCCCCAACAAAGTACCTGGATACATTTTATGACCCCAGGGGGTCACTAAAGTTGCCCATCCCTGCTACAAACGTGGAATGCAGAATATAAAATGAATATGTGCTTGGGCCTACCTTGAATTTTTTGGGGTATAAATTTGTTATAACATGCATATCTGAATGGAGGTCAATGAAATTTTTGCAGTTGCAGGTTTTGTTGTATTGCGAAAAACACCGAAACTGTATGAGAATGAATCCTCGCAGTCAGTTTTAAGTTTGATGTGCCAAGTACATGGCAAGTAAACAACCCACTCAATTAGAATTATCAATTTTCCCAAGCAAAGATTAAGGAGATGAGATTCCAGACTAATTCTAGTCATTTGCTTGAAACCTTGCAACACCCTGCTGTCTTAGCTTTTTCAGCCCGGGTGCTGTTACTTTTCTAAGTCTGTCCTGCTCCCTATGTCCATCCTTTTATCTCTGTCCCATTCCTAGTCTTAAGAGGGGGTGGGGGGGGGGGGGGGGTCCCATGGTCCACATAGCTGGGTTTGAGTCCTACCACAGGGCTCCATGCCACAAGAACTTACTCATTCATGTATGATGATATTCTGTCTATAATAGAGGCATTATCGAATGCTTGTTGGCGCACCTCTCCTGTGATAACAGAAGCAAAGTGATGGCAGGCTCTGTAATCCCCTTGCCTGCACTTTCTCTATTGGGAACATTTCAGCTACCATAATGCCTATGGGGATTGCATGGACATAAGTCTATCGTTTTTCATCTGCGTCAGAGTCTGTGCATTGAACTTAACTGGAGTGCTCCCCTATCATACAGTCCAGAAACAACCTCTGTCTCTGCTCGATCTTTGAGACGGTATCACAGAGTGAGCTGGTGCAGTATGTCACATAATAAGCGGTTATGTCATGGCGTGAGGTGTATACCATACTTGGTATGTCACATCGAGGAGATATAACCTTTAGTATCGTATGCAATGCATTAAGCGTGAGCAGGGCTATAGACTGTGCTTCAAAATTGTTCAATCTCCCTTCACATAATCCACAGGATTGGAGTGCATGGTCTGCGCTCACATGCAGACACACACACGCACACACACACACACACACACACACACACACACACAGACAGAGTACATTGTGACACACTACAAGTTTGGGTCCCTCATATTGTCTCTGTCAGAGTATGGTAGTGTAACCAATTTGTCACTTGCTATAAATTAAAATTCCCTAGGGAAAAAATATACTCTTAAACCACAACCATGTTTCAGGTGGATATTTCATGCACAAGAGCCCAAAGAGAGCCAAATACCCTCTAGCCTGACCAATCACCCATATAATCGCTTCCAGTTTCTTCCACACAGCTGCACTGAAACACAATCTTTCATGACACAATTTCTTACTTCATACTTTCTCTTTTCATTTCTTTATCCCTGCTTTTTGTTATTATTATCCATACAGCTCACCTCCTCCTGGAGTGAAGTCTTTTCCAAGGGGTCAGGGAATTTTGTCTCCTTCTTTCTCTGCTCTGCCGTGATGCTGCTAACTTCCAACCACAGAGCATAACAATCAACTCCGCAGTTTGAATTGTGAAGAGGAAGTTTCTTGCTATCTGAATCACCCCCCCCCCCCCCCCCCCCTCCGCCCCCTCCGCACACACACCCATTTCTTTCTTTTTTTCATGATTATATTTACCTCTGCCTCTTAGCAGCAGATATACATGGCACACGCGTACCTTTCAAGGAAAACCCTCCTACCCACCACTGAAATTAAGCTGGTTTTTTTGTTGTTTTTTTCCAACTTTTTGTTTAGTTTTTATTTTTTGCTCAATCAACATCATCGCAGGGGAACATAGAGACACCTGTGAACTGTATCCCAATTTGCTGCCGTTCCTCTTTTTTGACCACGTATTATGACAGAGGTAAGCGTGCTCTGAGATGAGGCCTCTGTCTTCTGCAGGGTGCACAGGTCCAGCACGGTCGCAGTTGCTCGCGGTCTCCATGCTTTCCTCAGTACGGTCCAAAGCCTTGACCATTCTCTACTCAATGCCAGGCTTTATTTGTGACCTCTCGCCCAGGCCCGCATAGTGGAGCTGAACACACAGGATTCATTAAAAGCTCTGCAGTGTGTCCCTCTGTGTCCCACTCTTCTACCTAAGACATATAGGGCCTCGTTTACTAGAACCTTTTAAAATCTTTTATCATGTGCAAAACCAATATAACGACCAATCATTGGTCAGGGTATTAGTTTTACCTGTGCTAAAATATTTTTTGCAAATGGTAATGGTCTTAGTAAGTCAGGCCCCTTAATCTTTACATGCCTCACAATGACCATTTTGAACACTGCAATGCTAAACTTAAAAAAATAATTAAAAGTAGGAATTCCTAAAGCATTATGGTACCCAATTCACTCAGAAACAATGAGAAAGCTTTTTTCATCATGTTATTCTTCATTTTTTCACAGGTTATTTTAAGGGGTCAAATAGGACCTAGATTCCAGAAAGAAGTCAGAAGTGGTGTGTGAGATGACTGGAATGAGCAGTTCCAGGAAACACCGTAGGTATGAAGAGCAGAGCGCAATTTGAGGTGCAAGAGAAAATAATTTCTCTCAGGGAGAGAATATCTCTTTTTTGAATACCTTGTATATTAAGCAAATTATTCAAGCTGTGAACATTCTTTCTGTACCAAGAGGGAAAAGCAAAAGCTTTGGAACCAGTCAACAGGTTTGTTCCATTTCCAATGATCAAGTGATAATAGAACCCAAACAAGGATCAGATGTCACTTTATACCACAGAAATATAGAATTCGAAAGCATAACAAGCCTAGCTGGCTCTTCCCTGATCTTCAACTCAGCAAACACCTGCTAACTCAGTCAGCTGTTGAGCATTGTGCTTCTACTTTTAGCTCTGTTTTGTAATAAACTGAAAGCTACTATACACTAATGTATAATTACAGTATACAGGTATATACTGTATATTTGTGTGCGTGTATGTGTACGTGTATGTGTGCTCACAGGACTGTACTGGTTGAAATGCACAAATAGAACTACACATTTCAATAAACAAAAAGCAGAAAAAAATTAAATAGAGGAAATAGAGGAATAAAACTAAAACACTTCCCCACACAAGTCCATTCTGTAGTCCTTCATTACCCCAGTCACACTCAATGCCTGCTCACTGATTCTGCAGGGCATGCTGGGACAGAGAGACCAGCTGGTCACTGGAAGCAGGCAGTGTAGAGGGCTTGTCTTACCTGTGTGTGGGTCAGGCCAGGTCAGCAGTAGTTCAATGGGTGTTCTCACAGCTTTTTTCTCTCTGGGATTTTTCCATTCTATCACTTCTCCCATGATGTTGTAATGCCATTTGCAGAAGATCAAGAACTTTATGTAAATAAATATGTGTTTCCGGCAAACCGGCACAAGGTTCCAGGCACCTCCAACTGCTGTGGCCAAATAGCACATTTCTCTAGGCGTTACCAATAAACCACAAATGCAGAAGCTAACACCTACATCATACACACACACAATCACACATACACACCATTTCTGTCTCCATTGCTTTATTTTTCTCTCTCAATCGGGCACCATCTCGCTCATCCGCCATGCTATCTTCCTCCCTGCACACAACCACATGCATAGCACATCTCTGTGGCACTTTATTTGTTGCTAGGCTCACAATTACTAATGTCATAGTAGGGCTTTTCTGACACTTGTCATACGATAACTCAATATGCGAGTCATTACATTAGTAAATGTACATGCCATGTCTGGAAAATTGTCAGTTTCTTTTGACATGTCAATTACTATCCACAAAAAATATTCAAAATCTGTACTTTTAAATTCTGTTTCTGATTAAAGTACAAGCGGACAACATCATTTAGGTTTTTGGTACATCTGATTTCTGAAGTATGTCCCACAACCACTTAGTGCCTATCACGTGGCCTTATTGTGGAACGCTGTGTGGTTCACATACCGTAAGCTACGGTGCTATTTTTGAGCCGCTTTCTGAGATGAATAACAGCCTGCACCGCGTGGCGTACATTAGCACATGCTTACAAACAACCTGTGCATGAGCCTTGCAGCACAGCGAACAGAGCAGCTGCCCCACATTCAGCCATCGTCACCGCAGGTGGTGTCAGCTCCATCAAGGCTGGTGTGTGGGCTGTGGAGCACAGTGTTCTTTCAGTATGACGCAGACAATGAAGCAGGGCCACAACCCAGACCCTGGTGTAACGAGAGGTCTCGCACTATCCCTGGTACAGTCAATAGATGTGCCTGCTGACGTCTAGCCAACACAAGCCTTCTCTCACTGCCGCTTGTGATGTTAGCACACATTGCCTCACACTGCCTCAGATGATCCATTTACCCATTATGAGATACCAAAGTAATATAATTGAGGTTGAGGGTACCTTGGTCAGAGGTGCAACAGCAGTGCCCTACCCAGAAATCTATCCTCCAACTTGTTGATTGCAAGCCCTGTTTCCCAAGCGCTAGACTACTCTGCTGCTCCAATCAGATGCCCCACGCCAACACAGATTTTTGTTTGTTGTCTTTGCGGTGGAGATGGTTAGCATTTTTGGCTTGATGTAGATAATTGTTTTCTGTTGAGTTAGTTAGTATGAAGTATTTGCTTAAATGGGGCCATGGTTGCTCCTCAGACATGACACGTGTGTGAGCAAAGCCTTGTTTTTGCACATGGGGAGAACCACTATACAGCTTGGTGGGGAGAACCAGAAACGTGTGGCAATTGGCAGTTGACCATTGGCAACTATAGTGGAGTAGAGTGCTTCTCACCAATCAGGAAAAAAAATTAGGGCCAAGTTGATAGTTCCTGTAGTTAACTAGACCTCCAAATGACAAGAGCTCATTTCACGCATTTCTGTGACTATTGAGAGATAATATAACAGTGTTTCATACCAGTGAACAATAGCGGCACACTACCGCACCAAGAATTTGGCCGTTGCTACTGTATTATGTAGGCTAGTACCTGACTATAGTAGGCCTATGCATATGTGTACACTCTCATTTGATACCAATGATCATGAAAGCCAGCTCAATCGCCAAAGGTCTAACATTTGTCCATTAGTGAAACATTTCACTCTGCTTCTGCTTTTTTATACTGAAAAGATAGAAAACAGCAAAAACATTTTTTTATTCTGGGGTTAGGGTTACACCACTGGCCTCTCACATGGTCTTTTTGTTGCACATTGTGCATGCTATATCACTGCATTTTATTTTTCTTTCTTTTGTAAAGAAAATCGCCATAATTCTATGATTATGAGCAACTCTAGGCTTGGCTATAATAAAATATAAAATAGCCTTAATGGTATGGGAAACATTGCATGCACATCATTATTGATCTTAATCAGAAATCTCAAGTAGCCTATTCCACTTATGATGTCATAAAATTTCTTCTTACCGTGAAAAATCCCCGACTTATTTACATTCAAATCTGTTCCCACGGTGGCACTTTTGTCACAAGTCAGCAATTATATCAGGAAATACCCTATTTGAAAACAAAGATTTCAAAACCATAACAGCGCGGAAACCTTTTAAAAATATAAAATAAAAAACCATATAGGCTACACGTGTAGCTTTGGGACTAAACAGGCCACTTTTTAGTTCATTAAACTCAAAAGTAAACTAAAGATATCCAGTGAGCACAAATGGCTTACAATAGGCCTACTAGTTTAATATTTTTACTAGCCTCTTGTTTCTATAAGTATAAACCAAAGTTTTTTTTGTATATGTATTTATTTTAGTATAGGCTACCGAAGTATGTCTTATGTGCGTCTCCGTGGCGCAACTTGTACAGTAGCATGCTCTTTGCGAGCCGCAGCATTGTATGTTTGAATTCTGTTACGACCCCGGATATGGACTGGACCCAAATGCACGACTCGAACACAGGAATGCCAATACTCAATTATTTTATTGCTTGACCAGGGTTCACTCCTGAAGCATGGGGAGAAAGGCAAAGGCAGTTATTGTTCCAAGCCGGAACTGGACTTGACAGAGCGCATAGCTCTTAATAAATTATGCTTCGACCAATACTCCTGAAGCATAGGGAGAACATATAAGACGGACAGTCCGGGTAATGGGATCAGCAGGGGAGCAGCAGGAACAGGAGAGGCCAGGGGCTGGAGATGGAGACGGATAACCAGGCAGGCTGAGCAGAGGTAGAGCGGGAGCGGGAACAGGGCTGAGTGGAGTGGCAGGAGAAGTGCAGGACAGTGGAGCGGAGTCCGGGCAGGACGTGGGCGCAGTAGCAGGGCAGCAGCAGTAGCAGCAACAGCAGCAGTAGCAGCAGCGACAGCAGCAACAACAGCAGCAGCACATCAGCAGCAGCAGCAGCACAGGCAGGAGGTGGGCACCGCCGCAGAGTGGAGGAGCAGGAGCCCCGGCTGCATGCACACACGTCAGATGGATGGCAGGAAAACAGCAACACAGGCAGGGGTAGCAAACAACTGCAGGTTGGCAGACTCAAGCAGACAGAGTTAGTACAGCGAGGCAGGAATAATGAACAGCGGGAAATGCCATTCCAGACGAGAGCTAGACAGGGACCTTAGACGGAGTAGAGAGGAGAATTAACGCCGGTACAAGACAAGACTTTCAATAGCAAGACTAGACTGGATACTAGGAATCAAGACAAGACCAGAGGTTTCAGACAAAGAGAGTTAGCGAACAAGAATTTTGCGAACTTGGTCAGAACAACACTTAACGAAACTAGCCCAGAACAAAGGACACCGGGTGACTAAATACAAACATTAACAAGTATCAATTAGGTGCCGCGTGCGAATGTATGAGAGAGTGATTAACGGAGCAGAGAGTGTGTGGAATGCATGCGAAACGGAGGAGTGGGATAGGCGGAGGAAGTAAGTAACTACAGTATATACATATAGTTACTTACTATAGCAAGTAACTATTTAGTAACTATAGCAAGTAACTATATACATAAATATATATATATATTTAAATCTTTAGCTAGCTAGCTAAATGGAAATGATGTGGAACTTAGCTTAGGCATGTAAATCGCCTGTCGGAGTGCCGGAGTACATCTGGTTGTTCGTAATGGGCAGTGGACTCGGAGTCAACTCGGACAATAGTGAATCACACAGGCCAAAACAAATACAGACGTTCCGACCCGGAATGGACATTTCAAAGGAGAACATACTGGCTGTAGCATTGTTGTCGGAGAAGCCAGTATTTCGACTTAGCATGTTTCCTTAATCTCTGATGATATATCATGGTCATTTTATGATTTAGTACAGTAAATTTGTTACATATAGCCCCTTTAATATATGAATGAATATATAATATTTTGTAATATATATATACTTTTAAAAGGGGCGCTCCATTAGTCATGTGTGCAAGTGATTGGTTGAGTATGAGAACATGCGTTTACTGAGGCCGACCATAGATCGGGCACAGCAGAGTTATTTGACACTTGTTCACTTGTTCGCGATGCCTATTTTTGCTCGTATTTTGATATCCATCAAAGTTTTCATATCTGAGATTTGTTTGTATGTACTAACACATTTTACACCTGCTCAGAACCATGTGTACCACGTTTGTATATTCAGAATGCCGCTAAATGTAGCTTCTGAGTGATAATTAGAATATGAACTTATTGTTATTTTCTGTTCACAATACTAAATGTAGTCTTTGAAATACACATTGCAAACGTAATAAATTACGATTGTAAAAAGCAAACATTACACCTATTAATCAATTGTAGGCTATGAAGCTGTTTAATTAGACCCATAACATAGGCTAATGAATGCTCCCAGTAGCCTACTATTTTTCCAAAATTGCTAAAAATTTAAATGCTATTATGACCTAAATATGCTAATTAAAACCCACATTTAATCAATGAACGAAATTTGCTTTAAAGTGGTTTACAGGTCTGTAGCCAGCGTTGCAATTGTGGTCAACAGCATAATCCAGCTAATGCCAGTGTAGCTACATCCAGTTCCCCTACAAGATGCAAAGCCAGGTGCAGGTAAATGGGTTTTTATGAAATCGCCAACCTGTCCAATATTATCGGTGCCGTAGAGTGCACACCCCAGTAAACATTTTTGTGTTAAAAAGTCGGGGAAATACCGTCTCGCGTTCAGTTGAAAAACCATAAAATTTGGTTGAAAAGTGAAAGTTTTTTAACCAGTTAGAATGTAGCCAGGCTATAGGCTTTCCAGGTAAAACATGAGCTTGATTCTGGGTTTTGCTCACTGGGTCACGGCGCATCAATGTGACCACAACTTGAACGCACCAGTAATTCAGAAATATTCTTGAATAAGGTAGCCTATGTGATTACTCGATTTCAAACCACAACTCACACGCACAGAACATAAACAAAATTATGAAATTAATAGTCTAACATTTTATTTATTTCCAGGCTGCGAGAAAGACCGTATGCTTGGCAGATGGCGGCAATACGCTCCCTCGTCCGATGCAGACATAGATGCGCAGCTACAGTTGAAGTCGGAAGTTTACATACACTTTCGTTGAAGTCATTAAAACTAATTTTTAACCACTACACAGATTTCATGTTAGCAAACTATAGTGTTGGCAAGTCAGTTAGGACGTCTACTTTGTACATGACACAAGTAATTTTTCCAACCATTGTTTACAGACAGATTATTTCACTTTTAATTCACTATATCAAAATTCTAGTGGGTCAGAAGTTTACATACACTAAGTTGACTGTGCCTTTAAACAGCTTGGAAAATTCCAGAAAATTATGTCATGGCTTTAGAAACTTCTGATAGGCTAATTGACATTATTTGTGTCAATTGGAGGTGTACCTGTGGATTTTAAGGCTTACCTTCAAACTCAGTGCCTCTTTGCTTGACATCATGGGAAAATCAAAAGAAATCAGCCAAGACCTCAGAAAGAAAATTGTGGACCTCCACAAGTCTGGTTTATCCTTGGGAGCAATTTCCAAATGCCTGAAGGTACCACGTTCATCTGTACAAACAATAGTACGCAAGTATAAACACCATGGGACCATGCAGCCGCCTCAAGAAGGATACGCGTTCTGTCTCCTAGAGATGACCGTGCTTTGGTGCAAAAAGTGCAAATCAATCCCAGAACAACAGCAAAGGATCTTGTGAAGATGCTGGAGGGAACAGGTACAAAAGTATCTATATCCACAGTAAAACGAGTCCTATATCGACATAACCTGAAAGGCTGCTCAGCAAGGAAAAAGCCACTACTCCAAAACCGCCATAAAAAAAAGCCAGACTACAGTTTGCAACTGCACATGGGGACAAAGATCTTACTTTATGGAGAAATGTCCTCTGGTCCGATGAAACAAAAATTTTACTGTTTGGCCATAATGACCATCGTTATGTTTGGAGGAAAAAGGGTGAGGCTTGCAAGCCGAAGAACACCATCCAAACTGTGAAGCACGGGGGTGGCAGCATCATGTTGTGGGGGTGCTTTTCTGCACAGGTACTGGTGCACTTTATAAAATGGCATCATGAGGAAGGAAAATTATGTAGATATATTGAAGCAACATCTCAAGACATCAGCCGGGAAGTTAAAGCTTGGTCGCAAATGGCTCTTCCAAATGGACAATGACCCAAAGCATACTTCCAAAGTTGTGGCAAAATGGCTTAAGGACAACAAAGTCAAGGTATTGGAGTGGCCATCACAAAGTCCTGACCTCAATCCAATCGAAAATTTGTGGGCAGAACTGAAAAAGTATGTGTGAGCAAGGATGCCTACAAACCTGACTCAGTTACACCAGTTCTGTCAGGAGGAATGGGGCAAAATTCCTGCAAATTATTGTGAAAAGCAAGAAGGCTACCCAAAACGTTTGACCCAAAACGTTTGACCCAAGTTAAACAACGTCCACGCGCCCGTCATTTACGATGAATCGGAATGTATGAACACACACGTGGAATACAAACAAATCAACTTTTCCCACACGGTTTGATGAATCCGGTGTGAACTTTTCGTACCAACTTGTTTCGTACATAAATTTAGGAACGTTTCATGAATGAGGCCAATAGAGTATACTTAAAATAAGTGTAAAAGCTTTTGAGATTTATTGGACAGCACAGTGTAGGCTAGAGGCAAGAGGAATGGGAGAGTAGGTCGGATTCGAACATACAACGTCGCGGCTCGTTTCAGGTCAGTTTGAAAACAGCAGTACTGGGATTTCAGTGAGTTCAGTAGTAGCACTTCATTTTAGATAAAGCCTCGGCACACAAGAGTTGTACCAAGTCACCATGAACCATTTTCAGTATCTGAAAGAAAAGCATACTTCAGCATTGGTTATTCTGATTTTCTGTGTTGGAACAGGGTCCCCTCTGTTTCATATACATACTCAAAAATATGGCTTCATGTTCTATTTTTGTGTTCTTCTGTCGCGATGATATATAACCGGCAGGATTGCTTTCAATCGAAGAAAACACACTACAAAGACAGACAACAGAGAAATAGGCCTACTGTATATAAGGAACAGTGCTGCCACCTATTGGTGCTTTTCTGTGTCATTTCAGCTCAAAGAAACAAGTCATTTCTTTCACCACAAGGGGGAAATGATGTGTTGTGAATACAGTACTCCAAAATTACAACAATAAAGAAATAAATGCCATTTAGAACTGAATGACCATGCAATATCACTGGAGACATACAGAGATTTTCACAGCTGACTAGAGAGCAGCCATCCTTCAGCAATACATGCCTTTTTCTCAGAATTTCTTTAATGGCCAGGATCCTTCATTCTTAATTTTTTTCCCTGTTCTTAATCCTCACAAGAAAAAAAACATTGTTTAGTTCATAGGAATGCTGTGGGAGTATGCTACTTATAAACTGCGATGGGAGGCCACGCGTGAGAAGAAGCTCTAATCCCGCCGGGTTTGGAGTGACACAGTGTCCGCCCCGTTCCGCAGAGGGGCCCCATATGCAAAAGGTCTGTAAAAATCCTATAAAAATCACATATGCCACATGCAAAACGTATAAAATAAATATGTGGCAGAAAACTAGCATATCCTTCTCATAATAAACTTATATAGTTCCCTAACATAAATGGTACTCCCTATAAAAAATAAAAAAAACATTGAGAGATTGTATAAGAATTGTATACAAATAAATATATGATATGATACTAATCAACGTTATTAATCTCATCAACGATTTTTATAAAATTTTCAAGTATGATCATACTGTATATGATTTCTACAGACCTTTTGCATATGGGGCGGCTGGTCAGACAGGCTGCAGAGACACCACGGTCCCGCACAGAGAAGGAACATCTGTTGCTGTCTGGGCCCCGGGGCTGTGTAATGACATTACAGAACAGTACACCGCATCCCTCAGCTTTAGAACTGTGCCCTGTCCTTATTTCTTCAGAGGACACCACCGCTAATGCTATTTAGCTCTCATACGCACTAGACTAGACACGTAGCATTACTGTGCATGTATGCATGCACTCTTCTTGAATAAGTGTGCGCACGTACAGAAAGTCAATGCTTCTTGGACAGTTTCCTCGAAAATTGATGAGGTCAGGCAGATGGCTCTTTATCCACTCCACGGCAGCCTCTGTGAGGGAGGACTGCACAGTTGATGCAGGCACAAAAGAGATGCCCAACAGTGCGTGCATCGCTGCAATGACGTGTCACAGTCAGGTGTGCTACTCGGGAGCCCAATCTTTATCTCTCTATTAACACTACAGTCAAGCCGGAAAGTCTGCACACCCCTTTCACCTTCTCCACGTTTTATTACGTTACAGACTTATACTACAATAGATTGAGTTCATTTTTTTCCATGCTTCACTGTAGGGATGGTATTAGCCAGGTGATGAGCGGTGCCTGGTTTCCTCCAGACGTGATGCTTGGTATTCAGGCCAAAAAGTTAAATTTTGGTTTCATCAGACCAGAGAATATTGATTCTCATGGTTTGAGAGTCCTCTAGGTGCCTTTTGGCAAACTCCAAGCGGGCTGTGATGTGCCTTTTACTAAGGAGGGGCTTCCGTCTGGCCACTCTACCAGAAAGGCCTGATTGGTGGAGTGCTGCCTGGATGGTTCATCTTCTGAAAGGTTCTCCCATCTCCACAAGGATACGCTGGAGCTCTGTCAGAGTGACCCTCGGGTTCCTGCTCACCTCCCTGGCCAAGGCCCGTCTTCCCCGATTGCTCAGTTTGGCCGGGCGGCCAGGTCTAGGAAGATTCTTGGTGGTTCCAAACTTCTTCCATTTATGAATGATGGTGGCCACTGTGCTATTTGGGACCTGTAAAGCTGCAGAGATTTTTCCGTACCCTTCTCCAGATCTGTGCCTTGACACAATCCTGTTTCTGAGGTCTGCAGATAATTCCTTTGACCCCATGGCTTGGAGTTTGCTCTGACATGCACTGTCAACTGTGGGACCTTATATAGGCAGGTGTTGGCAATCCCCAATCATGTCCAATCAATTGAATTTATCACAGGTGGACTCCAATTAAGTTGTAGAAACATCTCAAGCAGTATCAGTGGAAACAAAATGCACCTCAGCTCACTTTTGGGTGTCATATCAAAGGGTGTGCACACTTGTGTACATGTGATATTTTACATTTTGATCTTTAATAAATTAGCACAAATGTCTAAAAACCTGTTTTCACTTTGTCATTATGGGCTATTTTGTGTAGAATTTTGAGACAAAAAATGAACTCAATCTATTGTAGAATATGTCTGTAACGTAATAAAACGTGGAGAAGGTGAAAGGGGTGTGCAGACTTTCTGGCTTGACTGTATACCTGACTGATTATGCGAGAGAAACCTGGTCTTGCACATCGATCATGTGTGATGAGGTCCATGTGTCACATCTTCCTAATATGGGCTACTGGGTGTCAATCCATTTTCATAAGATTTAAGTTATTATAGGTTTATTATAGTACGATTATTATAGGCAATAGGTTGAAAATAGAGGCGCATAGATAAAAATTATTTCAGTACGTAAACTCATAAACCACAATGATATTTGTTATTCTATAAAGAAGGGGCGGAACTTTTTTTCTGATAAAGATGCTATGTCAGTATGTTTGAATCTTTGGCTATTTATGATAAATGGAGAGCAGAGTTTTTAGTCAATTTTACTTCTGAGACTCCAAAGCAGGACTACCCAGAGCTGACTTATGCAATAAACCTTTATAGAGAGCTGGACAGAGAGACTGACATAGAGAGTTGGACAGAGAGACTGACACAGAGAGCTGGACAGAGAGACTGACATAGAGAGCTAGACAGAGAGACTGACATAGAGAGCTGGACAGAGACTGACATAGAGAGCTGGACAGAGAGACTGACATAGAGAGCTGGACAGAGAGACTGACACAGAGAGCTGGACAGAGAGACTGACATAGAGAGCTGGACAGAGAGACTGACATAGAGAGCTGGACAGAGAGACTGACATTCTCTATTCCTTTTCCCCCAACCCTTTGGGGCAGGAAGACCTTCAAGCGCTGAGTCTTGGGTTTTCTCTGTTGACACAAACTGCGATCAGCAGGAAATGATCTCGCTCAGATCCCCCTGTCCTACAACAGTCCAGAGAGGTCCGCCACGGTTGCTCCGGCACAGTCCAGCATGCCTGAGCATTTCTCCTTTTAAAGAATTCACTCTAGAGCAGCTCTGGTGTTTTGAGATAAAAAATAGATTTCCAAGTTTTTTTTAATGCATATGTACACTTTCTGTACAAGGCGTCTCTGGTGAGACTGAACAGAATCCAGTGAATCCCTTGGTGAGCGTGGTTTACTATGTAATCGTTTACATTCATTTTCACAGCATTGCCAGAGTAGCTGTAAACAGGAAATAACTCTTGAGATGTTTCAGGGGGTCACCTCTGATTTGAAACCGATGATTTTCCCTGATGTTAACACATAGATAAACCATGGTTTCTGATATGCTTATTGAGCAAACTGTTTGATAATGCATATTCCAGCTTCAACTATTAAACTTCACTGGCCATTACCCCTGTATATACACGTGTGGGCACGAGCTCACACACACACACGCACACACACATACATACATACATACATACATACACTATATGCATGCGCAAACACACACACACAAGCACAAGCACATATGTGCACACATACACACAGACAGAAAAAGACAGGAAATCGCAGATGGAGGAATTTTAATGATAATAAAGATGACATCCTGACGTTGTGTGGATGTGGGGGTTGTTGTTGCTTTATTAATAGCAGCTGTGGGTCAGAGCCATATTTACCCTGCATATCTCTGCACGCCCCACTCACCCGACTCGCTCACCCACCCCCGACCCTAACCACCTTCAGGCTAGGCCTGGGAAGGTCAAAGGTCAGCATTGTGTTCAAAAGTCACGTTCCCGTAGCCTCTCCATCCTGTCCGTCTGCCCCAGTGTTCTCCCTCCAGCTCCGCAGCCTCTTTTTCTAGAATGTTCAACAGAAAAATCCTTTGCCCCACTGAACTCTTTCTGTGGCTGGCCCAGCACCCCTGTCTAGTCCCCAAGTGGCCATAACATCCCCTCTTCCCAAGCACTAGTGATGGGACAGTGAGGCTTGGATGAAGGCATTCCATGTGTTATCAATGTCCTGCTGACCAATCATTGTGCCTCATTTATCATTCAGGCGTACGTTCAAATCTGATCGTACGGCCATTTTTAGGGAAATTTCTGGATTTATCAAAATGAACGTGGGTGTACGGTACGATGAAATCTCACAGCTCTCGACCTTTGCGTACACTTTTCCCAGCGGCGAGGCAGCGACATTGCATGCAATGAACAGCGAGGGAATAGTTGTGCAGCCTATAATGAAAGCAGATAACATTTGTTCACAGCACCGCGGAGTCAACAGGTGATGAACAAAAAGGTGCTCTTTTAAAAACAAAATTTATGTCAGCTTTAAAATCAGAGTTTGCCTTAAATGAGTAGCTGATCATAAAAATGGCACGTCCAAGTCATTCCATTTATGAAAACATTTGAAGCAGTTAATGCATCTGGGCAATATTTTAAAATACACTTGACCTACGTGTTGTGGCTGTAGACTTACGTTGTGTAGCCTAATTGTCAAAAATAGTATCTGAATAAGTCGATTTTTAATCACTATTAGTTTAATCGTTATTGTGAAGCCTAAATGGAATGAAGCAGAAGCCGGTTAAAATGATTACATCAGGAATAGCCTTTGTATAAGTATTTATTGGAGACAGCCATATGAAAATAATTACGCCAGTCACGTTGCATGCAAGACGCAAAACTGTTCATATTTTTTTCTATACACCTGATCTAGTTTTATTAGCCTAGAAGACATAACGAACGTCGCAACCAGCGTGATAGAAATCTTGACAAATCAAGTCTATCACGTTACAAATATAGATGGCCTAATATATGAGTATGTAAGTACGGTAGTATTTGTGAGTATGGTAACTCATAATGATGTGAATGTGCTTCCTAATATACGATCAAGTCTGATTTATCATACATTTACGCTCAGATCAGTGATTTACACAAGTTTGATGAATCACACGTGAGAATTTCATATGCAAGCTGGATCCGTCAAATATACGATACTTTTTACGACCATATTGATAAATGAGGCCCATTGTGCTTCACTATACATACTGACATACATATTTGCCATTGACAGGAGTCAGTAGCTCTACTTATTATGGAAAACCCCCTTTTCCCATCCGCCCACCCCCATTAGACCACTCCTGTCTCCCCAGTACCTCTCTCCCTCCAGACTCAGGGGAACTGTGCCGGCTTGGCAGACAGATGCCAGTGCCACTCACACACAATACCCCCGTGAAAAGAAACACCGGCTGATATTGGGTTACAAGACAAACCAGAGCCCCGCCATCGGTCACCAGCACAGCAGCTGGAATGTGCTGCTCCCCAAAACCCCCCAGTACTCTCCCAACATCAGCCTAGACTGCGTACAATATTACAGTGTCCCATACAGCAGTTTAGCAGGTCACTGTGTAAGCTGGTTCCAATACATTGATTTGCACCCTGGCCTGGCCAGGCCAGCAGGACTGCCGCCGTATCTGTGATCCGAGATTGACTCACAGGCGACACATAAAGCCGATAGCGCATTCTGCTGATTTCAGCATTAACAAGGCAGCTAAACCACAGTTTAGCACGTCTGTTTTCACTAATCAGGAAGCATGTTATAAAAATCAAAAACAAAAATATTAAACGCAAAAAACAAACGCTCCTCCTTTCAACTTCCTTGGCACGCGGTAGATGCTGATTGGGGGGGGGGGGGGGGGGGGGGGAGGATTCTGAAGTTAAAAACCTGTTCCTTTCCTGCCCGGCAGACTCATCTGCTTTGTGTTAGGCTGCCAGTGTGGAGCCGCCGTATTTGACCACCAGCCCTCAGCACTTAACCTCCAGTTTTTGGTGCATAAGCAACTTAAAGGGACTAATTTGAAATCCACCAGCTAATCTAATGAACCTTACGTGCCAGAGAAAGTCCATAACAACATATCTGGGAGAATTAAAGTAGGGCTCGGGACCCGCCGGTGATTAAGCTAAAGACCCCTCATTCAGAGCAGGACAATGCTCCATTGCAGTGGTCGTAATGAGCGCTTGGCCAGGGGAACACCATGGGGCTTCTCCGAAACAACAGCATTTCTCTTTTTTTGCCTGGTTTGCATAAGAGGCGTACGATCCCGCATTCGGAGCACGCTCAGTTAAGCAGCCTGGTACGCATTGTGCAACCCTGCACATCGTGCTTGCTCTGCAGCACAGAGGGGGGGCAGGGGAAGGGACAGAATCAATTCTGAGGTCAAAGCTGGCAGGCCAGTGCATTGACTTTCAGCCCGGTCCCATGCCACTGTATTAATACTGTGGTGGGCGAGTTGGATGCTGTGTAGGCCTCGGGCATTGACATGTGTGGGAACAAAGCGTGCCAACGGACTAGGATTCTTTAGAGGCTATGATCCCGCCTCTGAAGAACATGCCACGCCCATCTAGGAACTATGCCCATCGCACAAGCATACTCACTTACGCACATCAGGCACACAGAAATACACACACACACACACACACACACACACACTTAAGGACGTCAGGATTTAATTATCACTGCTGTGCGGAATATCGGGCTGATGACTGATTCCCACAGTGGTGCTCCATTTTGTACATGGGGGAAAAAACAGGGTGTTACTGGGTGTGGTGTCCAGCTGAAACGTTATTCTTTCACAGGTCCACTGAGGGAGGGTTCAGTCAGTGAGACCTGAGTCATGTAGAGCTCCACCGCAGCTAAAATAACGATCCAACGCGAGCAGTACTGGCGAAGCACAGTTAACTCTGTAACCCTTTCCCTGGTTTCACAGTGAGGCATTTCAAACGGGACACACACAGGCGTAGGGGGTGGGGTCAGTGAGAGACCCAGAGCCAAAGCCTTCAAATTAAACGCTTTTTGTTTTTCTACAAATTTTTTTTCTTCTTTTTGCTTTTTAATTGCTCTCATTCCAGGTCTACAAGACAGACATTAACATGAACACAGAATTCCACATTGAAAAGTGCTCTTTTGTTAACAGCAGACGCTTGTTTACGACAACTATGGTCTCTTTGACAGTTCTATTCTGGAACAAGGATCTATTCCACATCAGAACACAGCCGCCTCTGTACACAGTGTCTTTTCATATGCACAATATAATACAAGTTATTAGAATACAATACAAAAAGATCACATAATTGAAAAAGAAACAAATCCACAATCCTGTGTGCAAGTGTGTGTGTGTGTGTGTGTCTGCATGAGTTGGGTGTTAGGGGGATAAGAAGATTAAGATTGTGTAAACAGACTATTTAAATGGAGGAATTTCTGTAAAAGATTTGTTTAAATGAAAATCCTGTTTTTTCTCGGGGACAGAGTGACTGTTTAACATGCTGTGGGAACGCAGATCCTTGTAGATGCAGAACAATTACTTTAATAGCATTTTAGCAAGTCACAGAGCTCACAACAACACTTTGATGCCACCTCTGAGGAGAGATGACTCTGGAGAAACAACAAATACCTCACAATAAACAGAGTGCAACATCATGAAATGCAGAAAACACAAACTTGAACACAACCTGTGATGGTGAAAGATTGTCACCATCACTCATTTCCACTTTTCTTCAAGGCAGGACAGCAAAAGTAAAGTTACTTCTGTGGGATAAAGGGAGCTTTTACATAATTTGGCAAATATCACCAGGGCCATTTGGTCTTCTTGGAGATCAATATCGATGATTAAACAAATTTTCATTCCCCTTAGACCCGATTGTTTTGTCTTTATTGTTGTTTAACTCTGTTAAATCCTCTGCATGGTGTCAGAGTAAATTTAAGACTGGCTCTGAACTAGCACCGATCAGTATTTTATGATCATCAGATTTTCACAAAGGAAAAAATCTCTTAAACAGAAGAGGACCAAGAGGCCTTAAACACTTGACCAGATGACACCACAGAAAGAGAAAAAACACAGTAGTACATCTATAGCACTTATCGTTACAATAACACTGATAAAATTCCTTCCTCCTCAGCCTGGACTTCAAGACACCCGCCTCTTTGATATTTCTCAGTTCAGAAGTTAACAACCATGCCTTTTTCAGGCAATGAGGAGAAAAGCCAGCCAACGGGTAACATGACCCCCCCCCCCCTCCCGCATTCAGAAGTGGGTCTCAGACACCAGGTCCTTGCCATTGCTGGTTTGCCTGTGGGGCTCCCCGGGCTCAGTGTCGTTAGTCTCCTTGCTAGAGAGGGGGACCTCACTGCGCAGGGTGTTCTCCTGCTTGGACTGGGTCTTGCCCGTGGTCAGGGACTTCTGGAAGGACTCAGAGGTGAAGTAGTAGACGACGGGGTCGAAGCAGCAGTTGAGCGTGGCCACGCAGAGCGTGATGGGGTAGAGGGTGCGGGCGAAGCGCTCCAGCCCGCAGCTGGCCAGGGCCTGCGAGCGCACCATGGCGTAGAGGAAGAGGATGGAGTTGTAGGGCACGAAGCAAACCACAAAGATGGCCACATGCACCACGATCATGCGCAGCACGCGCTCCTTGTTGGTGCCGATCTGGCAGAGCGTGGCGGGCTTGCGGAGCGTCCGCAGCACCATGGATGAGCAGCCCAGGTTGAGCAGCAGCGGGATGATGAAACCCACCACCTCGATGAAGATGGTGATCTTGGACAGGTAGGTCTTCCAGGTTTTCTTGGAGAAGCCTTCGAAGCAGGTGGTGCTGGAGTTGGCCCGGTTGGTGGTGGAGAAGAAGGTGACGGAGATGCCGCCGCCCAGGATGAGGAGCCAGACGGCGGCGCACGCGATGCCGGCGTTGCGGCGGGTACGGACGGAGCGTGAGCGGAACGGGTAGACGATGGCCAGGAAGCGGTCCACGCTGATGCACGTGAGGAAGAGCATGCTGCCGTAGATGTTGGTGATGAAGGCTGTGCCCGAGACCTTGCACAGCCCGTCGCCGAAGGGCCAGTGACGGTTGACGTTGTAGAAGATCTTGAAGGGCAATGTGAAGACGAAGACCAGGTCCGATAGGGCAAGGTTGGTCATGAAGAGCGTGGTCTCGTTGCGCATCTTCATGCGGAAGCAAAAGACGAAGAGCGCGGCACAGTTGGTGACGAGCCCCAATACGAAGACGATGCTGTACACCACGCCGTACAGGTTGTACTTGAACGAGTCGTCGATGCCGCAGTCTTCCATGCCACTCTCGTTAAGCGCCAGGCTCGACATGGTGACGCCGCTGAGGTGGACACTTGAAGTAAGGTGGGGGGAAAGGGGAGGGGGAGGGACTAGCTGAGTCTCTCTCTGAAAATCCTAGCTGTCAGTAGCAAAGCTCCCACACCTGCTCCTTCCTGCCCATCATGGGCACACTGGCCGAAGTGGCGCTGATCCGGTGCTTCCCAGCAGAGCAAAGCCACTCGGCACCGTCTGCCTCGTAAGAGCCGCGAAACCTTCTGTTTCCTGTGGAAGGGGAGAAGAAAAGGCTGGGATTAGCTTTTTGGGGAGGCCCGGGCAAGGGCGTAAGCCTTGCTGCGTTTCACCTGTTGCTGCCTCTCCCAAATCAAAGGGTGGCGCCAGCTGCTCGTGCTCGCGTTTCGCCTCGCCAAAGAGCCCTCGTCCCTTAGACCTGCCGTAAACCCTGAGGTCCCATGCACTACACCATCCCCATCCCACAAAGTGGCCTGTCAGCACGCTATCCCATAATCCCTTTCCTTGAAGCAGAGTCAGTGAAGGAGACGCTGTGAAGCTGTGGTCAGCACTTTGGAAAAAAAACTCTTGTTGAGAGAGGCTGGAAGTCTGGTGGGTGCACCGCTGCCATGGCTACAGCTGCACTGTGTGCATGCAGGCATGCATATGTTCATGTGTGTGTGTTTGTGCTCACTGCATGTGTACACACCCACGCACACTCATTCACACACACATACACCCCAATAATATTATATTACTCATAGAGCTTCTGAAACACTGTGTCCATAAGTGAGAGAGTGAGACAGGGAGAGAAACAGAGAGCCAGTCTGCAGCTTGGACCCCTGCCTGGCGTTTGAGTCTGACATCCATCTCTGCTCAGTGGACAGAGGGAGTGCTGGAGAGCCTGACAGCTCAAGAGGTCACAGAAGAATCTCCTGTTCTCAGTAACAGTACATGCAGTTCTACACCCTGCGCAGACCATCTGAAACTGTGGCAGCCTATGATTATCTTTAATTTGTAGTGCGTGGTCGAAATGCAGTAACGAAACTTCACTGCCCCTGTGTGTTCTTGTGTACTAAGGGCATGGAGGAGGAGTGCGTTAACGGACTAGAATTAGATTTCTGCATTCGAAATGTACCCTCCCGCAGGAGAAGAAAAGGCCACTATACGTTTCTGATCAGGGCGCATTAAGCCATTAAGCAGGACCTAATGAGCCATACAGGAAGGAGCCGCTTTGTGGGTCGGTTGGACCCAACTCCAGATTCAGGGAATGGTGGGGGGGGGGGGGGGGGGGGGGGGGCGTGGGGGGGTGGGTGGAGGGAGGGTGGAAGGAGCCACCAGGCTCGTCTGCACTCCCCATCCCGCAGGGCAGGGGGGATTATTTGAAGTCGCACGGCCTCTCCCAGATCAGATGACTCCAGATAATCCATTCCTGTTTTCCTTGCGAGAGAAATAACAGCGGTGCTCCTGGGGCATTCATCTTTAAACTAAACAGCTGTAGCGCTTTTCAGAGACAAATGTAACCTTTACACTGACCTGCAGGGTGCAGGGTGCAGGGTGCGAGAGAGACTGAGCGCCGTACATGTGTGTGTGTGCCTGCGTTGTGTGTGTGAGCATAGACTTTAGTAATAAAAAATTACGATGATGTTTGGGCAAGGATGTTAGAAAATGGCCTCTGTGGCAATAGCATGAGACAGCCCCATGGAGCCACTCAGCCACAAAGCAGTCTGGTGTGGGTAGGACAGCGGTAAAATCATAGGAACTCACTGCCCTGTCCTGACTTCCTCTGCTGTCTGTTCCTCCATTACCATCATATCAGCACATCAGCACATGACCCCCATATCCCCTCCCCCACCCACACCCCTCCCCAATCCCCTCGAGGAGAAACACAGTCTCAGGTGCCGTGCACGGTATAAGAGGGCGGTTTTATTTCACACCACAAAATACGCTCCAAATTCAGCCAACATGGCGGACGGGTTGTGTTCCCCGCAACCATTCTGTGGCCCTGTGCTGTTTCTCCTCCCGTGGTCTGAAGCTCTTTCTCTCATGTGACAGAGGAAAATCCCCCCTTTATCACCACGACAGCCTCCCCCCCCTTACTGTCTGTTTTAAAGGCAGGTCCAGCTTTCCACCGCTGCAGTCCATCATGCACTGGGAGCTCGGGCAGCGTACTGACATCTTTACTGGGTTTTCACACGCCTTCCACAATGCCCTTACTGTAGCGCACGCTCCCGCGCCGCCCGCGCACAATACAGCAACTGTACTGCCTGTAAATCACAGGCCCGCCATTCTTCTCCCAGCGTCCAGTCCTGTCACAGCCTGCCACACACTCCTTTAATTTATTTCACTATTTACCGCTGCCCAGTTAGGTTGAGCTCATCATAAAATGCTTTAATTTAGCCACGTTTACGTGATGGCGGGGCCATGGCGGCTCAGACTGGGGGTTTGTGGGCCTCAAGACAGTACTTAGGCTGAGAAGTGCTAATCTGGCTGTGCCTTGTGCAAATCAGGCATTTAAAAAAATCAAAGGGAGGCAGGGGGCAGCCATTTTGCATCCTGGCATTTCTTTTATCAGAGTTTTCAGTAAGAATTTGGTTCTAAAAGGTAGCTGAGTCTTTCTCACAGTACAGTATGGCACTAGTGGTATTTGGAGTAAATCCAGGTCTAGCGGCACTTGCTTGTGGTGAAGAGGTAACAGTTAAACCGCTGCGGTTTAACTCAGGCACCCAGAGGTGGCTTTACAGCCTCTCTCCCCCTCTGTCTGCCTGTTAAGACTTACTCTGGATCGCAGCCATCTTTGTTAATTGTGTTATAACCGTGGAAACAGCTTGGGTTGCCCTCTTACCTACTGTAAAATGGAAGTGCAAAACAGTAAAGCACAGGGGAAACACTGACTCCAGGGAGCGCTTGCACTCCACCATATTTACTCAAATGTGATATGCCCTCCTGAGACCCGACAGAAAAAAAAGGTTTTTAGTGTTTTTATTTTTTGAGTATAGGTTTCATGTTTTTCGAAATTTAGATCACAGACTCATGACATTAATTGCCTGGCTTTTGGAGGATATGTCATTATCTGGTCATTGTGGGTATGAATTTGACGGTGTTATTGAATGTTGGACATTGAGCAAAAACGTTTTGTGGATGTCTGTCAAGGGTCGTCTTGTCCAGTAAAAGCCTCACACTAAACTAGAGGCACAAGCTGGAGAGGGTTTGCAGCTTTAAAACAGCCTCGGAGACTTCATGCAAGTGGATGTGATCATGGTTTTTTTTTTTGTCTACTTGACTAATTTTCACCGACATGCTCATCTTACAGCCCCACCACATGGCAGAAACCCTAAGCCGGTACTGGGGCCTGAGCTGGGAGGAAACTATGGCGTGGTCACTCTGGGTGCCTGAAATGCTCACTAGATTCCTCCTAGGGAAATTACAACTCGAGTCATTTCATTCAAACATGGATATTCCCTCTAATCAAAAGAGCTGCAATGAACACAATGAACTTACTATAAAAAACAGTTATTGCTCAAATCGAACCAATTTTACTCCAATCTTTATATCAGTTTTAATTGATTTATTATTTAATCTGAAAAGGTACTGCAGTTACACAGAATTACAGACAGAGTAACCAGTGCTGGCCATCCCACTCGCATTGTAACAGTACTGACTCGTTTCAGTGGTTTGCATTTCTGTTGTGATTTACCATAAAACTGAGCTTTACTATGGTTCTTACAAGAGTCGTTCTGGTTACACTGTATATTGATATTTCTACCGTCAAGAAAGTGCTGCTTTGTTAAAAGTCCAATGAATTAACATTTCACATCGATTCATTAAAATTCTCACATTCAAAACAACAGGCTAAGTTATATGCTACTTTGTCAATTAGCTAGTTGTTGAAATATGAAAGACATGCATGCTATACACACGCATATACACGCTGCATTTTAAAACAAATAGGTCTATAATTTTTTCCATTTATAATTAACATATGTCAGTCCACGATGTTCGTTAGCGCTGTAATGTGATGGTTACTAGCTACTCACCCTCTTCGGTGCCGGCGAACCTGTCAGTTTAACACGACTTCCATAGTCTGCTCTGTGAACAGGCGAACCAAAACTTTAAAATGTAAAAAAAAAAACGTACGTTTCCAGTAAAGCCTCCCCTTACTGACAGGTGGGTCAACCTTTCCAAAATGCTTAGTATTTTCGGAGAAAAACAGTAAATGCAAGACTGAAAAAATAACCAAACATAATCCAGTATTGCCTGTGCCAGCATGGAAGCGCGTGCATTTCCAACTCGCTTAGCTTTTCAAGGTTTTGCGCAGAAAGGAGTAAGGAATTATAAAGCGCAACATTGTTTCGTTATTTGTAATTGCGCGAGTGTGTGTGAGCATGTGTGTTACGCGGCCCCAATGTATCGGACTTAACGCAAAACTATATTAACGGTTTGCACTGGCACAGGAAACGAGACAATAGCACCTCGGTCTTTGCTGGAGAGGAGGGGGCGAGGAGAGATTGAGCCTGAATGGGGGGCTGTCGGGAAGGCAGGGGGGAGGAAGGGGGTTGGTGTCATCGTCCGTGGTTAAATAAGGAAGGGAGTGTCAAACCAACCAGGACTGGTGCTCACAATTAAGCATCTCTTCTGGGGTATTTGTAAAAGGGTATTCTTGATTTAATAAATTTGTGGTCCTCCATTGACCTAGCTACAACACAACAACGATGAAGTAATCTCCAATAGATACTTCACATTTAAAGATAAAAAGGAAATGTAATGAAGTTAATTTATTAAGGTGTGACCTAGTATTCAATTTTATACTGAAATTCATGATATATATTTAAAAAGGTTGACTGTGTGAAGCAGACCTGATTAATATTTGTATTGCATCTATACACTGCCTGGCCAAAAAAAAAAGTTGCCGTTCCACCAGTCATGCATAGTATCCACTGAACAAGCCTCTGGAGGCAGTGTTATGATCTGGGGTTGCTTCAATTGGTCAGGTCTAGGCTCAACAACGTTATGCAGCAATAAAATTAAGTCAGCTGAGTACCTGAATGTACTGAATGACCAGGTTGTCCCATCAATGGGCATATTCCAGGATGACAATGCCAAGATTCATCGGGCTCAAATTGTGAAAGAGTGGTTCAGGGAGCATGAGGAATCATTTTCACACATGAATTGGCCACCAGAGTCCTGACAGAGTCCAGCAACTCTGGACGGAAATAAATGTTGTGACGTTGCATAAGGTTGTCGAAACAATGCCACGACGAATGAGCGCCGTAATCAAAGCTAAAGGCGGTCCAGCGAAATATTAGAGTGTGCGACTTTTTTTTGGCCAGGCAGTGTGGTTATACAATGTTGTCTTGATTTAGCACATCTGGCTACGCGCTGTCACCTTTCATCCATTCTCCTGCCTGGGTCCTTTATCGGTCTGATACTTTGTCATGTAACACTATTATTACAACCTTGCAAATCCACAGGGTATCAAGGTTTCCTATATATAGCTTCTCCTCTGAGTGTTTTTGGAGACAATCCCATTGTGCAAGGGCCGGTGATGGTCTACGGGGGGCCGTGGTGACAGAGGGGATGTTGTCCTTGGACGGAGGTCCCAGCCGGGCAGAGCAGTGCACAATAGCGCCAGAGAGGACAGGACATCCTGCTCTCCCCACACCTCCAGCCCACTCTGAAAACAAACCCCTGTGTCGCTCCTGTAGGACGAGCTCCCCTGGCCCCATCCCTGCCACTCTGACAGGGGCACCTGGAACCGCCCCCGCCCTGTACCTCAAGCCCACGAGCCCCCGTGCCCGCACACGGCTCTCACGCTATCGACAGGGAGAGAGCAGGTTCGTTTAGTGTGACAGACATGCACATGTGTTTCAGTCAGTTTCATGCGGTGTGTGTTTGTGTGTGTGTGTGTGTGTCTGTGCGTTCTGAACAGTGTTGGTAGTAATTTATTACATGTAATCTGGATCCCATAATCATATTACAAAAATGAAGTAACTATCATCCCAGGACACTTTTATGCTCTTTAAAAACATTCATAATCTAATTACAGAAATACATTTCTGATTACTTTAATGTACACACACACACACACACACTATTTGTTCTCCTGCACAGGAGGATGAGCAAGTGAGTATATTGTAGTAGCAGTAATCTAAAAGTAATCAGATTAGATTACACTTTTTGAGTAATCAACAGATTGCGTTACCAATTACATTTTTAGTCATGTAATTTGTATTCAGTACTAGAATACATTTTAAAATGTGTATGCGCAGTGCATTTTTAAATTGTATGAAATTCATTCAATATTAATTTATTAATATAATCTTTGTTACGAACCAGATACGAGACGAACCCAAGTGCAACGACCAGGAGACAGATTCACAGAAAGGGGGTTTATTAAATTAAGTGTTGGGGTAGTCCCAACACTGTACAGGAATGGCAAACACACAGTATTACACAGGGTCTGCTAGGAAGCCCGGAACGGGCTGCTCCAAGCCGGAGCTGGGCTGGCAGGTCTGGAACGTTTCGTTCCAAGCCGGAACTGGACTGGACTGGAACTGGACCGGGAGGTCCACACTGGAATCAGGGTCTGGAACGGAATGTTCCAAACCGGAACTGGACTGGACTGGAACTGGACCGGGAGGTCCACACTGGAATCAGGGTCTGGAACGGATTTGCTCCAAACCGGAACTGGACTGGACAGGAACCGGACCGGGAGGTCCACACTGGAATCGGGGTCTGGAACGGAATGTTCCAAACCGGAACTGGACTGGACTGGAACTGGACCGGGAGGTCCACACTGGAATCAGGGTCTGGAACGGATTTGTTCCAAACCGGAACTGGACTGGAACTGGACCGGGAGGTCCACACAGGGATCAGAGTCTGGAACGGATTGTTCCAAACCGGAACTGGACTGGACAGGTAGGTGCACGACTCACACCTGGACTGGACTGGAACTAGCTGGGGAGCGACTCACTACGGCAGGACAGGAACTGGACCGGAATGACTGCACCGGTACAGAACAAAACAAAACAGGGGGGATTAGTGCAAGGGAAGGCACGGAAATGACCGGGAGGTTCTCACGGAGGTGCAGGGCTTGACAGGTAGGTGGTTGGTGAAGCACGGCAGGGCTGGGTAGTGTGGCGTAGCTGCGGTAGGTCCGGATGGAGCTGACTGGTCTCCAGAGCTCCCGGAACCGTAACCGAAGAACTAGGTGGCTTCTTCGGCCGGACAGGAACAACTGGAGGGTAGCCAGGTATAACGCCAACCCGGAGCCTACACGAGCTGGAGGTGGAGGTACCGCAACACACACAACGAATACGGGGGAAACGAACACTGCCACGGGAGAATGGGAGCTGGGTTAGATGGAGGAGA